>CM034412.1:16516498-16701498 GCA_019925095.2 Dendrolimus kikuchii
GTATACGTTTTATGGAAATGGAATGTAAAAGCCCTTTAAGAGTACACCCTATCCAATTTTGTTGATGTTAAATGATCTAGACTCTTACAGAAGCAGCACAATAATATTCAGGCAGAAGTAACATCAATTTCTAATCAAATCTGTCAAATTTAAATACATGATATTTTTCTGGTTACTTCACTTCTTAAAAGCTTTGATTTACCTTATACGTTCAATTAGTTTTTCAAAATTAGTGAAAGTGTGTTTTTTTAAGTCACGTTTAAGCTATTCTAATCAGTTTACCATCAACATTCTTTCATTTGCATGTGCCACATCACCTATAATTTTTGCAACAAGTGTTATGCGTGTGTAAAACCCTTATTAAGTAATTACACTACACTAATTCAGAGACGCGCTGCAGAGGGCGGGCGTAGCCTAGCTAAAGATTCTATGTTCTGTATGTCTTATTACATCGCCCTGGTTTTAAAATAAGAAAGAAGAAGACTTTATTTGAAGAAACAGCGACGTAACAACACAATTCACATATTATGTTTACATAGGTACATAGCATATTTTGATAATCTTCATGCCGCATTTTCATCAAACAAGGTTGGCACTCCGCATATTTCTGTGTTGCAAAATGCAAACCTTCCTTTTGGCGTGATACCAAAACGACCCAAATTTTTTGTTTAAATAACTTTACAGTGGGTATGGAGGGCCCTTAAGTGCGTATGTCGAGCTTCAAGTAGATAATAACGATCACAAGCTCACAACATAATTGTAATAAATTGAAACACACGCGGCGCGTTTTAATCGGATTAAAGTAAAGTACAGCCGCCGGTAATAATTACAGCATGTTAACCGTTAACAACCGGCTGGAAGGCCACTTTGCGCCCTTCGTACTCAAGAGTGCGTCGCGGACCAACTCATTACGATTACGGCTCTAATACGCGCCGGCCGCTTTCTTATACACTTTTAACAGTATATTTACAAGCATGGGAACCGAAAAAAGAAGTCGAACCGATTATAGTTAGGTACATAGGACTTTATCCTTTCGGTTTTGTTCTACCTTTAACCTCAAGTACACAGTTTTTAATGACTTCAAAATTATGTTACATGCGAGCGGGGGTAAGCGTTTTTAACTAAACGCTTTTATTATCTTACACAGCGGCACGAGATTCCTCTCCGCTGGGTCGGCCCTACACGCACTGTCCCGACGATAAGATATCTCACTCACAATACCGTCGCCGATATTGCGTAGACCACCTCCTGCTACTGCAGTGCTCACCTGCGAATTTACCGCGTGTAGCTCGCTTCTGGATCTTCTCTCAAACTACGCTATACTCCTCCTTTACTGAATTGTCCACTAAATTCGTCACTGTCTTCAATTAAACTTCTCTTTCAACTCTTTCTTATAGCACTTGTCGTTACGCTTTCTTGAACTAAACCCGGTAGGCGCGCCTTACGCTGCTTATATACTCGGAAGAATCTTCTGGAACCCATAATTTCGATCTTCTTTTCGTTATTCTTTTATTTACTATCTATCCCTTTCTAAAATGTATCTGTCCTTGGCTTTTACTTCCAGAATCTACTACCAGATTGTTCCACCATCACTCGCCATAATAAGGAGTAGGTTCCCAGTTCGTGGTATGTAATCTATAAATCCGTCATAACTTTTTTATTTCTGAACCGATTTTGATAATTATTGTTGAGTTGGATTTAATATAGCTTTAGGATAGTTTCATATGAATTTCATTGGTGTTTGGATTCCGAAGATATAGAAGGGAATTCCTCAAAATCTAAGCAACAACAGTTCTTTAAATAGGTTTTGGTGAATAAACCGGAAATGACGGAAAGTTCATTTACGAAATTAACAATTCCGGGAATCGAATCTTGCTTAATCTTAGACTGCGTTAGCAGGTTAGTGTTCACTTGTAATCACAAACAGATATCTGCAGTTTTAAAAAAGCAACCAAGTTTTTACGAAAAAGCGTATTGAATTTCCCCTGGTATGTTTATTGTTTACTATCAAAAAGACAAGCCGTGGAGCAGGTCGCCTGAGCACGGACGAGGGGCCAATATCATCCTCGGCGGGTCATATCACAGTGTAAAGAAACAGTACAGTGTTTCCACGCCTTGGTTCTTGACAAAAAATTGGTAGTATCCTTAGTATATTATTTATCATTCTTAAGAAATTAATAAAACTATAACTAATTAGTTTTATAAGAATTGTTACTATAATACACAGTGGGTGGGTTTACATTTCAATAATCACAATTACCGATAAGTAAAGTCTACTTACTGGATTAAGTAGCATGTAATTTTTTTAATAATCTGTGCTGTTGAGAGCTCTCTTCATTTCGATATCGTTACATTTCTTTTATATGGCGTTGGCGTGGATTTTAACCTAAAAGTGATAAAAGTAGCCTAAGTTACTCCTTATAACACCACCTATCTGACAATGAAAGTTCCATCAAAATCGGTCCAACTATATCAGAGATTAGCCAGAATATCCAACCAGACAGACAAACATTTAATTTCATTATTTTTATATAAATATCGTATATATACGTTCATATGCATTAAGTAAAAAGCTGTTATTTTGACATTACAAACAGACACTTCAATGTTATTTATCTGTATAGATAAATCTGTTGGAGGTGTCAAGTTTGTATACAGCATTTAAAAATTACAAAAAATCTGAAAGGCCAATTTGGACTAGCAGAATCTGAAATTGCCTTTTTAAGAATTGTTATCTAAATAAAACTATCCGTGGAATATATGGATATAACAAAAAAGGTGCCGCCATTGCCACTCACCAAATGTGTCATTATCTTGGCAACGACGCGGACGAAGTTCCGCTGTCACAACCAGTCTTTCTATTTGGACAGTTTAGTCCGACGTATAAAAGGTCGGTCGCCGTGTAACTACTGATAGTACACAAACACGCTGTGTCAATATTGGGCAAAAAGGCGACCTTTCTCGGCCATTGTTCCCTCTTCAATGGAGATTACTAAAATTAAACAAACAGCATAATCTTTTAGATTGGACAGATTCGGGGGATAACAGGAGTCCGTGCGTGTTATCCCGCTGTCCCGCGGGCGGGGCTTAATGAATTTCACGGCCCGGGGCCCGCTTCAAAGGCTGGCTGACATTTACGACACGATACACTGTCTCCCGGTTTGTGTTATACGAGAAAAGGTTTGCACGTATCGACGATTAACATTTTTTTACTATATTGACCCTGTTTAGGGAAGTACATCTTGAGCGTAAGCGACATTTGGATCTTAGTATATTGTTACGAGTTTAGCGGGACTCAAATTAAAATGCCGTTGGAATTATTATAGAGTTTATTAGAACTATACAAACACTTATAACACAGGTACAAATATAACCTAACACAACAAATCCAAACGTAATGCAGAAGGTCGTAAGTCAATAAAACGCGCAAAAGTCCGTCACTATTATATTCCCGATTGTACACGCGTCTCGCTTTGATCGTGGTTCTCGCCCGACTGCCTTCCTCTCTCTATCAGGCCGTTTTTTTATGCTCCACAAATACAAATGCAAATGTATGTTCGCCCGGCAACGCCGCCACAGTTTCCTAGAATTAGCTTGTAACACCTGGCTAATGATGCTAATGAGCGAGTACAATAGGACAACGAAGCGTATCCCAATAAATAAGTAAACAAAAGAAGACGATCATAAAACTATTACAATTAGTTTAAATGCTGACAGGTAATAAAATGTGTTTTGTGGAATTTGTCTTTGTCGGGGGGGCTAAGTTGTAACAATATTTTGAAAGTAAATTTTAGCCAAGTACTTTAGCGCTCATTTTATTACTTGCTTATCACTATTTGCTATTGTTCTAGCAGTCGTATAATATCACATGTACCTAACATTTAACTAATGCACAAAAACAGCTGAAGCTTTATATGTACCTAAAGATAAGAAGGTTTTAAATAATATGTTAAAAATATATGGTGTATTTTTTTTTATTGCTGAAGTACAGCAAACAGGATGACGGCCCAACTGTGATGGAAAGTGGTTACCGTCACCTATAGAAATTAGCAATACTAGAGGTGCTGCCAATGTGCTGCCGGACTCGTAGATGGGGCTGGAGCCTGGCTACTGGCCACAATGGAGGAACACAACTCAAGGTTGTTATGGCGGCTTACTCTAGACCAGCGGTCGTGGGCAAATACCCTACCACCTGGCTGTGGGTTGTTTTGTCGCCCCTCACGACAGGCCGCCCCAATGCACGAAATTATATTCTTTCTCCGTTCCTGCACGGATAGAAATATACACGGCCAGCACAGAAAGCACGGTTTCCGTACTAACACCTAGTAGGAACTGATCCGCCCAAGTAAAGTAATACCGAATTTTGAAACTAAATAAGATCACACCATTCTTTTTTGTCTTATATTTTAGAAAAAAAAAGCCGTTCGTGACGCTTCAGGTATTAATTGGACCTGGTTTAGCAGAAAGGACTCAACCCACATTGTGGTCAAAAATGAGTAGTAATATATATACCAATTTACCAGCAATTTTTGTCTAAACTTAAAACCTCAATAACTCAAAAACCGACTGTTTGTGTGTTAGGTCGTTTCTGCTAAATTCCGTCCAATTCAGTAAAATAATAGTACATTATGGTACTAGTGTGTAACATTGGTGATTACCGCCGAGGCGCCATTGAGACTCGAGCCGTAGGCGAGGGTCTTCAGAGAGCCGAGGACGGTAATCATCAATACACACGTGTATCATACGACGTCTTTCAACACACTTGTGAATAAAATAACAACAAAAACTCATTTTATTTAGTAGATAATAGTACATTATGGTACTAGTGTGTAACATTGGTGATTACCGCCGAGGCGCCATTGAGACTCGAGCCGTAGGCGAGGGTCTTAAGAGAGCCGAGGAGGGTAATCATCAATACACACGTGTATCATACGACGTTTTTCAACACACTTGTGAATAAAATAACAACAAAAACTCATTTTATTTAGTAGATAAAAAAAAGTTATATATGAGTGAAAGTTTTATTTATTAAACACGTACGAGTTAAAATTATCTATTTAAATAAGAAGTTGCATGAAATGAGCAAGCAATAGGAACATTAATTTATTTGTTCTATAGAACACGATCTTTTTTTTTTAAATAAAAACTTTTTGAAGAACAAAGCAACTCAACCAATAAAATTTAAAAAAAAATCTATAACTCACTAGTGAGTTATAATGTTTTTTACTCACAGTTTGATAATGGGTGTCATTCTGTGCCTAATTGCGGTGACCATAGAGCCACTTTATGAGCAAGTGTGTTGAAATAGTACATTATGGTACTAGTGTGTAACATTGGTGATTACCGCCGAGGCGCCATTGAGACTCGAGCCGTAGGCGAGGGTCTTAAGAGAGCCGAGGACGGTAATCATCAATACACACGTGTATCATACGACGTTTTTCAACACACTTGTGAATAAAATAACAACAAAAACTCATTTTATTTAGTAGATAAAAAAAGTTATATATGAGTGAAAGTTTTATTTATTAAACACGTACGAGTTAAAATTATCTATTTAAATAAGAAGTTTCATGAAATGAGCAAGCAATAGGAACATTAATTTATTTGTTCTATAGAACACGATCTTTTTTTTTTGAATAAAAACTTTTTTAAGAACAAAGCAACTCAACCAATAAAATTAAAAAAAAAAAATCTATAACTCACTAGTGAGTTATGTTTTTTACTCACAGTTTGATAATGGGTGTCATTCTGTGCCTAATTGCGGTGACCATAGAGCCACTTTATGAGCAAGTGTGTTGAAAAAAAAGTTATATATGAGTGAAAGTTTTATTTATTAAACACGTACGAGTTAAAATTATCTATTTAAATAAGAAGTTGCATGAAATGAGCGAGCAATAGGAACATTAATTTATTTGTTCTATAGAACACGATCTTTTTTTTTAATAAAAACTTTTTTAAGAACAAAGCAACTCAACCAATAATATTTAAAAAAAAATCTATAACTCACTAGTGAGTTATAATGTTTTTTAGTCACAGTTTGATTATGGCTGTCATTCTGTGCCTAATTGCGGTGACCATAGAGCCACTTTATGAGCAAATGTGTTGAAAAGATCTTTTTGGAATGTACTACGCCACGAAACAGACATTGTCATGTTATATGATGTATACAGACAGTATTAGCGTTAACTAACACGCTTGAGTTCAATCCAAGACCGAATTTTTATTCTTGAATTCCTTACGCAATAAGAAACGTCTTGTTATAAAAACGTATTATTAAGAATACGACATCTAAAATTGTATTAAACATTTAGGAATGATGTCATAGTGATAGTATGCGAAGGCTGGAAATAGTTAATAGCAATAGTAATTATGTTCCATTAACAATAAACGTATACTTTGTACAATGTATAGGACAAAACCGTGTGCGCAGGAAAAGCCTATTTAAACTTACGCGAGGGACCACCGATGTACTGCCACAGACTTCGCGCTGGATGGGGCATGTTCAAATGCCATAACAATTGTTAAATTGTTACAAAAAATTAACATAAGACAGTGTAGAAAATGTATACAATTTAATGATATTAATGTAGTAATTTTTTTTTTTATTGCAAGAGAACAGCAGACAGGCAGACGGCCCACTTGATGGAAAGCGGTTACCATCGCCTATGGACATTTGCAACAGCAAAGTTGCTACAATTGCGCTGCTTCTCTCTTAAGGGAGACTGGAACCTGGTCACTAATGCCGGAACACAACTCAAGGTTGTTATGGCGGCATACTTTAGACCAGGGGTGGTAGCCATCCAGTCGGGCAAATGCCCTACCACCTGGCAAATTACTTTACTTTAAATTATTTACTTTTGATTAATCGTGTACTAGCGGAGGGTGATGTCAGGAGCCTTAAGAACAGACGAGTGTGCATGACAAGACTTATGAATGTCAAAGAAGCAAGTGAGGTGTGTAAGAATGGGCCTAAATGGCGCTCTGTTGTTCGTGCCTACCCCGCAAGGGAACTGGCGTGAAGTTATTTATGTATGTATGTATTTACTTTTACAATGTAGTGATAAAAACAAATGAAAACTTATTTAAACAATTAATAATCGTCAAAGACAATATGTCGTCATGGACATTTGCAACAGCAAAGTTGCTACAATTGCGCTGCTGCTCTCTTAAGGGAAACTGGAACCTGGTCACTAATGCCGAAACACAACTCAAGGTTGTTATGGCAGCATACTCTAGACCAGGGGTGGTAGCCATCCAGTCGGGCAAATGCCCTACCACCTGGCTGTGGATTGTTTTGTCGCCTCTTATGACAGGAATTTGTATTCTTTCTCCGTTCCTGCACGGATTAAATACTACGGATATACGGATTAAATACTGCATTTCAACTCTTATCCGTGCAGGAACGGAGAAAGAATACAATTTCCTGCGACGGGGCGGCCTGTCTGTAAGAGGCGACAAAATACGCCACAGCCAGATGGTAGGGTATTTGCCCGTCTGGAGGGCTACCACCCCAGATTTAGAGTATGCCGTCATAAAAACCTTAAGTAGTGTTCCGGCATTAGTGGCCAGGTTCCAGTCTCCCTTTAGAGCGGCAGCAAGTTGGTAGCCCCTTTGGTGTTGCAAATGTCCATAGGCGATAGTAACCGCTTTCCATAAGGTGGGCCGTCTGACTGTCTGCAACTCATGCAATAAAAAAAATACTGCTTTAACAATAATTATTGCTCCATTTGGCTCCTTTTACTTGTGAAGATATAATATGTAATACAAAATCTTTGAGATTGTGACGTTTTGCAATCTGATAAAGAACGTCTCATGGCAGGTTTCTACATCTTATTATTCGCTTATGTCAAATTTTAACCAGTATTAAGGCAAATGAACAGTTAGTAAGATATGGGATCCGGCTATCAGTTGACTTGACTGTCCGCTGCCCTATTGACCATAATAATTTGGTGTACCTGTATGTAAGTTTGATAGTCGAATAAATACGATACTTTGAATCGCGGTAAATTCAGTTTCTTCGAAATACAGATCCGAGGTCTACGTGAGCAAAGTAGATTGATAATTACTTTTAACTATGGAGTAAGTATAATTTTAATAAAGGGGGATTTATCATCTGGGAATTCAGAAACACGAAAGCGACTCGACTTGGAAAGTCCACGAAATATGGTTTGTTTGGATCATCCATTGGTTGTATATGTTGGACACGCTTCGCAGCCGGACGCAGTGTAATGTGCAATTTCCTCAGAAATTTGGGCCAATCACAAGTTTGGAGCGGAAAAGGGAAAAATAAAGCGAGTGCCGCTCGAATCCGTTCACAAAAAACAGCTGAAATTTTGTTATGATTGATTTTGTATGAGGTAAAAGTCTTTAGTCTGATGTCAACATCTTATAATAAAATAATAGTCGACCGCGACTTCGGCCATGTTGGACAGATGCCAGAAGATAAGAGTTGTCGTACCAATATTTAAAATCAAATCGTATTTCCAGCAAGCTCAATGAGTTTTTTAATATGAAAATACATAAATAAATTACGGTCATTCTCGTAAAATCCAGGGATAATTTATATATTTATTAGATAACATTATATATTACCTACTAAATATAGAAACCGTTGCTACAAGCCAATCCTAATACCACGTGGTTTTAATATATCTTCAGATCATGACGTACATTATTTATAATTTTATAATTGCAGGAGTTCAGCAGACAGCCCTACCAAAAGTGATACCAACCACCAACCTAACCAAAGGTGCTACAAATGCGCTGCTGCTCTTTTAAGGGAGACTGGAACCTGGTTACTAATGCTGGCACACAACTCAAAGCTGTTATGGCAGCATAGTCTAGACCAGGGGTGGTAGCCATCCAGTCGGGCAAATATCTGGCCGCGGGAAGTTGTATTCTTTCCTCGTTCCTGCATGGATTATACCTATATATTCCTAAGCTAAGCAACTTTACGCTTGTATTATGGATAAATGATAATGTATAGTTCCAATAAACGCTGCAGCTGATCACAGATGTTCAGACTAGAGTAAATAAAATTCGTTAATGTAATTTACCATGCTAGAAATCAAACCTGAAACTTCTAAGAACTAGACGAAATAATAATCATCGCTCGTGTCCTTATTTCGGCTTTAGGCTCATTTGAATTCAGTTTTTGAGGCCTTTTACACAAGGATTATTTTTTGCAAGCATTTGTTGTCGGGGCCCCATCTGGCGGACCCGGCTTAAGCGAGGGGTTAGAAATTTGTACATCTCTTATATGTGCAATGTATACAATATCTGTCACACAGCTCGACACTTCGTACCGCCTTGTGTATTAACATAATAATATTTGCCATAAAGCTGCCTATTTTGTTATAAAAAAATAGAGTAGTTGACGGTAATATCAACTAAAATCATCTCATACATTTTGAAGGAGCGTAGCAAGTTATGACGACATAATGTCCTAGACGATTATTAATTGTTTAAATAAGTTTACAATTGTTTTTATTACTACATTGTAAAAGTAAATAATTTAAAGTAAAGTAATTTGCCAGGTGGTAGGGCATTTGCCCGACTGGATGGCTACCACGCCTGGTCTAAAGTATGCCGCCATAACAACCTTGAGTTTTGTTCCGGCATTAGTGACCAGGTTCCAGTCTCCCTTAAAAGAGCAGCAGCGCATTTGTAGCACCTTTGGTGTTGCAAATGTCCATAGGCGATGGTAACCGCTTTCTATCAAGTGGGCCGTCTGCCTGTCTGCTGAACTCCTGCAATAAAAAATAAATAAAAAAGTAAAATGGTAATATGGTATATTAAAGGCCGCTCCGTATTATAAATTAATTATAGAATTATTATATCATGTGGCAACGACCCAATTACTTTATATGCAAATGCAATCCTTCTCTCGTAAGGACTGTTAACTATTTCTTAGTTAGTCCTTCAAATCTTCTGCCAGCCCAGAGGCAGGCATACACAGATGATGAGATTAGACCAGCTATACACAACCTTTTATCCTATACATAATACTTGATGATGAGGTGCCGTGAGCTGGAACATTATTTTTCACACTCGGAAAGTATGCTTGAAATTACCTGATCTCAGGGATGAAAACGGTGCTTATTGTCCCTGGGAAATGATTTTTCCTGTTGTCAAAAACTATGCGAGTCATTTCCTAACTTTTTATATGTAAAATCCTCAGGTGAAAGACCTATTTAGGCACGTGATGGTTTGGCCTAAAGACTTTACTACATAGAATAAACCATAGACAAGCTGACAGCTTACGTGATGGAAAGTGGTTACATTGCCTATGACATTTGCAACACCGGAGGGGATACCAATTTAAATCGATTAATATTATACAAATAGATGTGTCACTCACAAAATCTCGGTGGGGCGCAGGTTAGGCATAGCGAATCTAGGCCTTTACCTACCTAACTTACTAAAAATCAAAAGGTTCAACTCTTGGAATTTACCGCAAGTCTAGGTGTTGGGTTCAATTTTGGTCGCTTGATTATGCGATTGTACAGATATATGTGTATTAGGTTGTCAGAGAAATCGTCTACACGGATGCGTATTCAAGAAGACTTTATTTCGTGTTGCCACTCTTATAAAACACAATTTCCCTTACCCGTTTTTGTGTTACCAGTCTAACAAATCAAATTTGCGTAACCGTATTTAGTGTTGCTACTTTCATATAGGTTTTATGCCACCACGACACCTTGTCGTAGACACTAGGTGTCTTAGATCGATCACAGGGTTGTATGCTGTATTATAACTAAAGGCAATAATTCGTATAAAAAAGTATAAGAGATCTTTAGACAGAAAATTTGCTATTGATCAGTATAAAAATCGCAGCGGAATTAGCTCTTTTTCTTTTTAACCGTTTTAAGCGGGTCCTGGGAAAAATCGATATATGTACCGCTGATTTTAAGTGTGCCCATTTGCTACCGATTAGCCAAAACTGCATCGATACCGACCCGGTAATTTTTGCTTGACCCCTGAACAAGCATTTTCAATTTTATAATATTAGTAGCTGACCCGGCAAACTTCGCACCGCCTCAGAATCAATAAATAAAAAACGTTGATTTCTGAACGACGGGCCGAACATCAAAGGTTTGACATTAAAACCAAAAAAATGAAAAAAGAACTTCACTTTTAAATTTAATTTGATTTCTGAAGGACTTTTAAATTTAATTGATTTCTAAACGACGGGACGAACATCAAATGTTTGACAGGTAGGAATAGTTTCTATGGGAAAGCGAAATTGTTGGTTTTACTATATTCCAAGCATTTTTTTTCATATTTACTCACCTTTTAAACCTTCCCTGGACTTCTACAAATAATTCAAAACCCAAATTAGCCAAATCAGGCCAACCGAGACTAACGAACAGCAATTGATTTTTATATATATAGATATAGTATAAGTTGTAAGCAAGTAAGTATAAGTATAGTATAAGTCGTGGTAGCGTAATGGCTAGCGCATGCGTCCCAAACTCAAAGGGCGTGGGTTCGATCCTGGCCGGATCGCATGCACCACATAGTTTTCTGACCTACTGTGCATATTGTTACAATTACCACAGGCTAACAACGGTGGAGGAAAACATCGTGATGCAAGCTGCACATCGAGATAACCGATGTGTCAAACCTGCCAAGCCACCTTGGACAAGCGTGGTGAGTATACTGTGCGTTCCCTCTTATAATGGGAGGCCCGAGCTCAGCAGTGGGACATTTTTGGGTTGTTATTACATATAGATATATTTATTTTGTACACAGATATTTCTACCCGTGCAGGAACGGAGAAAGAATACAATTTCCTGCGTTGGGGCGGCCTGTCGTAAGAGGCGACTTAACAACCCACAGCCAGGTGGTAGAGCATTTGCCCGACTGGATGGCTACCACCCCTGGTCTAAAGTATGTCGCCTCAACAACCTTGAGTTCTGTTCCGGCATTAGTGACCAGGTTCCAGTCTCCCTTAAGAGAGCAGCAGCGCATTTGTAGCATCTTTGGTGTTGCAAATGTCCATAGGCGATGGTAACCGCTTTCCATCAAGTGGGCCGTCTGCCTGTCTGCTGAACTCCTGCAATAAAATAAAAAAAGATAACAAAAATTTGACTTGTTTAGTTTGACAATTACATTTCTCGTGTCTATACTTTAAAAAATGGTATGGTCAGGTATTCTTAGGCAATAACCACACTCCATCAAGTATAATGGCAGTCTGTCTGATGGACTTCGAAATATGTGTTCATTTGACAATAAATAACAATGTAGAACATTGAAATATGTATGTTAATGTTGCTTGTGACATTGCGAACAAATTGGCTAAATTGTAATATATGGTCACACTCATTAATTCTATTAATTAACTGTCCGTCGTGTCCAACAACTAACGCTCGATTAACGACTGCTTACGACAACTAAGAAATTATATATTGAATATCATATAAGTACCTTCTATTTCAGAACCACAATAAGGGGCAGATTTGAGTCAACTGAGGCACTTTTTATTATCTTACAAAATATCGGAGCCTCATAGATTTTATACGAGCGCACCAACTTATGACGTCATAAGTTTTGTAAGTTGCTAACAAGTCAGATCAGCCGAGATGGTAGATTTGACTGTCCGCTCCCCTATTGTAATAAAATTGTTAGAGGTTAGAATGTCACCCAATACATTATTTATATCTCAAATTTATAAATATTAAAATTAATAAGCGAAAGATCTAAAAAGAGCAAAATAAACTTTAAATCCATTCAAACCCATCAATTGATTACATTATACAATTTGTATGAGACAAAGGCTTGTCGCGAGATTTACTTGTAGATAAACAAGAATACAATAACTATGAACTTGATCTTGATATAAGAAAATCGAAGAAAAAAGTATGTATATTATAAAATAGGTAAATACATCTAGGTAGATGTATAAACATTGCGAGTTAGATATAAACTTCTAAAAAGTAAAGCATCCAGTAGACAAACGTCAAATATTCGGGATTCTCATGTCTGTCCTCTTTCTCACTGTGCCTTTGCGATTGTAACTCTGCATATTATATATCACTAGCTGTCCCGGTAGACGTTGTTCTGTCCTGAAGAAATAAAATTTAGAACCCGATTCCAGCGCCACCTACCGGGTCCAAATGTAAGCTATCCTATCTTTCAAGTCGGATCAAACTGCACACGGTGTGCAAATTTGATTAAAATCGGTCAAGTAGTTTGGGAGTCCATCGCGGACAAACAACACGTAATTTATATATATTAAAATAACTGTAAGCGTGGCCAATACAGATAATTTAAGTGTTTCTATCCACTATTCACACTTCCCAATCAGGATTCGAACCCAGTTCTTGTAATACACGAGTATGTTAGCCATACAGTACAATGCAAAAGTGGATGGATGCAGAAGTTGTGGAAGGCCACGACACACCTTCCATGATCAAATTGATCGTGTACTAGCAGAAGACATGACAAGAGTTATGAATGTTAAAGAAGCAAGTGAGGTGTGTAAGAATAAGCCTGAATGGCGCTCTGTTGTTCGTGCCAACCCCGCAAGGGAACTGGCGTGAAGTTATGTATGTATGTATGTTAGCCATAAAGCTACAAAGACTTAGGCGACGAGATCATAACTGAACGTAATACAAAGAGTCATTGTCCATTAAGAAGAGTATAACCGGCGCGGAGTTGATAAGGACTACAATAAGAGACGAGTGCAGGATCCTGCTGCCATTAATCTCGGCGTTTGGCCCCCGAGGCTCCCCCTCTGCCCGCCTCGTTCCGACAAAGTCCTGGGCACATAAATCGCACGCGCCCTCAGAATCACAATACTCTCACCCATTCAACTGTAAGTATATAATAGAGGAGGATAGGGCTTTTACATTAAATTATTAATATACAACTTGTTGGTGCTTATTTCTTCCTCCTTTATGAACTACTAGCTGTGCTCGCGACGTCGTTCGCGTGTAATTTGTTTTCAAAACCCCCCGGTTTTGAAACATTCTTCATTGGCGTTCCGCTCCTATTGGTCTTAGCGTGATGATATATAGCCTATAGCCTTCCTCGATAAATGGGTTATCTAACACTGTAACACTGTTTGAGATTAGCGCGTTCAAACAAACAAATTCTTCCGCTTTATATATTAGTATAAAATAAGATATATAATATACAATTTTTTCCTTAAAAGATCGTACTTGCAACAACTCAGAACGGTTTTTGGTAATAAAACCGCAACTAGTAACTATACTTATAACCAGAAAACCTTACGACTTACATATATTTCACAGTCTGACTCTACACAAACATTTTTAGAACACCTCGCCATCCCTCCAACAGTTTTACAGTACAAGAAATTTAGCAAATTGGTACAACCGATAGCGGATTGAAGTCATTGATAAACTATTTTTAACCGACTTCAAAAACAGGAGGAGGTTCTCAATTCGTCGGGATCTTTTCTTTCGTTTTTTTTTATGTATGTTCACCGATTACTCTGAGAGTTATGATCCGATTTACGTGATTCTTTTTTTCTTCAGCGCGGAATAGCTTCTATTTGGTCCCCTAAAAATTTGACATAGTTTGGCCCAGTACTTTTCATTTTACGAACATTTTTTATGAAAATTTTTCCATTCCGTTTCATATGTACACCGATTACGCTGAGATTTATGATTCGATTTACGTGATTCTTGTTTAGTTTGATGCGGAATAGTTGCCATTTGGTCCCCTAAAAATTTAATATAGTTTGGCCCAGTAGTTTTCATTTTACGAACATTTTTTTGTTCCCGTTTCTTGGGACCTATATTTTTTAAGGAGCGCGGCACCTACCCATCGCGGTCTACCCATACATAGCTAGACACTAAAAAGAAACAAATAAAATAAAAAAACGGATTCAAAAACTAAAAAGTATAAAATAACTTATTTCTAAAGCTATTATTATTAATATATATTATCTAAAACATCTTAACGTCGGTTGATTACTATATTTTTTTGAAAATTACTAAGCACCGACTTTAAGATGTTTTAGATAATATATATTAAAAATAATAGCTTTAGAAATAAGTTATTTTATATTTTTTTGTTTTTGAAGTCGGTTTTTAATTAAAAGGGTTGTGAATGACAAGAATTTAATACATTATTGTTTAGAAATTTTAGATAATATTTTATATAGAAAATATTACATCAAAAGTTTTACGTGTAATAAAATAAATTGAACACAGCAAAAATCTGTCACGTCTGCCAACATGAAAATAAAATGTAGTGAATACCGTCTATAATATAGACTGTATATTTATTCAAAATCTACACAATTATGTTATTAGATTAGAGATAAATATTGTTACATAAATTTATGGTAAATTATAGAAAACTACTCTATACAAAACAGGCGCTAATCACAGAATAAATAAACTATAACATTATTATTCAATTAAGGAAATGGCCGATTGTATCATTTAGAAATAAGAGGGTACATCACAAAATTAAGTACATACATACATACATACATAACTTCACGCCAGTTCCCTTGCGGGGTAGGCACGAACAACAGAGCGCCATTTAGACTTATTCTTACACACCTCACTTGCTTCTTTGACATTCATAACTCTTGTCATGCACGCTCGTCTGTTCTTAAGGCTCCTAACATCACCTTCTGCTAGTACATGATCAATTTGATCATGGAAAGTGTGTCGTGGCCTTCCACGACTTCTGCATCCATCCACTTTTGCATTGTATATCTGTTTAGTCATTCTTTCATCATGCATTCTTTCCACATGCACGAACCACCGGAGCATTCCTTTCCTTACCTTCACCCCGACACTCTCTTTCAGACCAACTGTCTTTCTTACTTCGGTATTACGAACGCGGTCCGCAAGCGTCACTCCGCAGATTTTGCGCAGTGCTTCATCTCGACCGCGTTTACTCCACTTTCATGCTCTTTCTTCCATACTCAACTCTCGCTTCCATACGTGAGCGTAGGTACCAGCACCGCGTTGTGTACGGCGAGCAAAATTAAGTCTTAATCTTAAAAGGAAAATATGTCAAGAACAACTATGCAACTAAATAAATGTAACAATACCTAACACGCATGATTTTCGTACTAAACCTATTTAATGGTGTTATTACATTTATCCCATACAAAACAGAAATCAAGTCAAAATGTTTACATATATCAGAATTTTGATTACAAGTCAGGTGCGTGGCGGCCGACACAATTTGAATTTTCTACTTTTCATGTAATATGTAATTTGTGAGAAAAGTGATTGTAATACCCACGGATGTTTGAGCCATAGGTCGCTGGTTCAAATCCGGCTCGAAGGACCAAGTGTTTGAGCTTCCAGAGTTCGCAGTGGTAAATCATAGGCGCTAAATTCTTGAGAATAACTAATTTATTTATTGAAAGATTACAAAGCCGTCGGTTGAAGTTGGTATTCAAAATTGAAGTATATAACGTATTTCTTGTGTCAGTCAGGTTGACGGTTTTGTGCTCGAAGTTATAGTCGCGTTCGCGACACGGACATTGAGACTTCATGTCGGCTTTTACATACATACATACATAACTTCACGCCAGTTCCCTTGCGGGGTAGGCACGAACAACAGAGTGCCATTTAAGCTTACTTTGACATTCATAACTCTTGTCATGCAAGCTCGTCTGTTCTTAAGGCTCCTGACATCACCTTCTGCTAGTACAGTCCATGTCGGCTTTTCGTTAGGCAAAATGCTCACGGAGCCCTAAAAATCGGGATCACTGACTTATTTCATAAAAAGTATTTGATAGACGAAGTAAGAGATCTCCAGCGTCTCTCAAATGTGATTACTTAGTGTTAATTCCGTTTTACTCTGGGAGGGCCCTCACTTTTATAGACGGACGTAAAAATCGGAGTCTTTCGGGGTGGCAATGACACAGTATAAATGGTGCAGTCAGCTCATACATTTAAAGTAGATGTTGATTCTGCGGTGGCATATGAGATAATTAGTGCCTTTATTTTTTTATAACCCTATACAAAATTTTGTCGCTGACTCCAACAAATGTTTAACTGTAAGTTTTTTTTACCCGACTGCCAAGAATTTTTTTGGATAAAATTTTGGTTATATTTTGTTTTTAGATGATTCATATAAAACATTTTACATACATACATACATAACTTCATGCCAGTTCCCTTGCGGGGTAGGCACGAACAACAGAGCGCCATTCAGGCTTATTCTTACACACCTCACTTGCTTCTTTGACATTCATAGCTCTTGTCATGCACGCTCGTCTGTTCTTAAGGCTCCTGACATCGACTTCTGCTAGTACACGATCGATTTGATCATGGAAGGTGTGTCGTGGTCTTCCACGACTTCTGCATCCATCCACTTTTGCATTGTATATCTGTTTAGTCATTCTTTCATCATGCATTCTTTCATCATGCATTCTTTCCACATACCCGAACCACCGGAGCATTCCTTTCCTTACCTTCACCCCGACACTCTCTTTCTTACTTCAGTATTACGAACGCGGTCCGCGAGCGTTACTCCGCAGATTTTGCGCAGTGCTCGCATCTCGACTGCGTTTACTCTACTTTCATGCTCTCTTTTCCATACCCAACTCTCGCTTCCATACGTGAGCGTAGGTACCAACACCGCGTTGTGTATGGCAAGCTGGGCCTTCTGACTGAGGTTCTTAGCGCCTAGAAGTTTACCTAACGCTCCATTCACACTATTCCCCAAATTCACTCTCCTTTCTATATCAGCGGTGTACCTTCCATCCCTGCTAAAAGCACATCCAAGATATACAAACTCACTCACTTGCTCCAGCATAACATCATCGATCATTATTCTTGCATTCGTTCTGGTTTCTTCTCTTTCAAACCGTTTTTAGACGATTCATATAAAACATTTTGTACTGTAATATCTAACTTTAGATGTGGCTAAATTGTCTAAAAAATTTAAACATCATTAATCACAAAAAGCCCTGTTTATTATGTACGAAAATGATCTTCTAATGAAATAATGTCCATGCGCCTTGCAACCACTGGTAGCGCTACAATTGTACTGTAACCTCGACCTGCGCTCGTAAACCGGCTACCGTTTCAGACCGATCGGCTGGTTTCTATATGTGCACTAAATAATAACTGTGGTAATAGGATTTATGGGCGATATATTTCAAACAATAGCTCTTACTATCTTTATTAAGGTCTATAAAAGTTTATTTGTAGGCCTTTTGGGGCGAACTAGACGATCGAAGGGTCGCCGGGCGTCTAGACCACACGCAGCGTCGTCCCGCCACGATCGATCGCGGATCCCATTAACCAAATACCGCTTTGTATATATTCTCATTGTATGAAATGAAATTCGAAAAGGTGCTAAGGTGCGAATTTTCAATTCATTTTCTTTCCTGACTTCAAAATTCAGCATTCATTGGTTAAAAATATTAGGTAGTTATTAAGTTACGGCGGTACGCTTTGTAATTGTTAATTATAAAGTAGCGGCGGTCGTCATTTTATTCATGCGGGACTTTGGTTTTATATTCGTATCTTCTGAACCCTGTAAATGTTGAAATAAAAATTAAGATAAGCATCTTGTTTTAATCTCTAAGCGTTTGTGTAGACGGCACGCCCGACACGCCGCCACCGCGTTATTATTCTGTAAGTTTGTATTCTCGACAGTGAAAGTGCGGCGGCGGCGCAATAACCGTGTCATATAAACACACGCTAAAATTTGTATTAAAATCTGAAAGAAACTCCCAAACTGACATTTCTAATAACGGGCATTTATGATAAGGAATCGTGTTAATAGCAGTTCTCATTTAAATTTTAGTTTTATTTTGAAATCACGTACAGATGTTTTGCTTTATTTTTTTGGTTTTTCAATTCAAATCAAATAATTGATTGCATCAAAACATGGTAGCTATACAAATAGATGTTGTTATCTTAACAATGATTTTAGCCGGTTCGGCGTACAATTTTTGTAACTAATATTATATAGGTGTCGGGGTGAAGGTAAGGAAAGGAATGCTCCGGTGGTTCGGGCATGTGGAAAGAATGCATGATGAAAGAATGACTAAACAGATATACAATGCAAAAGTGGATGGATGCAGAAGTCGTGGAAGGCCACGACACACCTTCCATGATCAAATTGATCGTGTACTAGCAGAAGGTGATGTCAGGAGCCTTAAGAACAGACAAGCGTGCATGACAAGAGTTGTGAATGTCAAAGAAGCAAGTGAGGTGTGTAAGAATGGGCCTAAATGGCGCTCTGCTGTTCGTGCCTACCCCGCAAGGGAACTGGCGTGAAGTTATGTATATATATATATATATATATATATATATATATATATATATATATATATAGCATATATATATATAGTATATATATATATAGTATGTATATATATATATATATATATATATATATATATATATATATATATATATATATATATATATATATATATATATATACCTGTACCCGTCAGACGTTATCCTGCCTTTAAAAAATAAAAATCTAGAGCTCGATTGCAGCGCCATATACCGGGACCAAATGTTACTCTAAACTATTCTCGAATCCACTTGAACAAACAGAAAATTTCATCAAAATCGGGTCCACCTTTTATGTGTTTAGCGGCGCCACCTACTGGGTCCAATCGTGAATCTAAACCACTCCGGGTATATAAAGTATATACTTACTTCAATATTTATTTAGTTTTAATTATTATTGCTAATGTTTCAATGTTATAATTATGTGTAACCTTAAATTTAACAAATACTAAACAATTTTCTATCCGTGCAGGAACGGAGAAAGAATACAATTTCCTGCGTTGGGGCGGCCTGTCGTAAGAGGCGACAAAACAACCCACAGCCAGGTGGTAGGGTATTTGCTCGACTGGATGGCGACCACCCCTGGTCTAAAGTATGTCGCCATAACAACCTTGAGCTGTGTTCCGGCATTAGTAACCAGGTTCCAGTCTCCTTTAAGAGAGCAGCAGCGCATTTGTAGCACCTTTGGTGTTGCAAATGTTCATAGGCGATGGTAACCGCTTTCCACCAAGTGGGCAGTCTGCCTGTCTGCTGGACTCCTGCAATAAATAAAAAAACAATGTACAATTTAAATTTACATATGTTTCTAATTATAGTAATATGATACAAATATTATTAATGTATTTAAACAGATTCTATCTTATTAGCAGCAGTTGTAGCAGCTTTTTGTATTAGAGTTTTTTAAATTGTGATTTAATTTTTAGATCTTTCAGCTCTTATGGAATTTAGTTATATATTTTTGGGGCCATGCATACTATATTTTAGTACAGTTCGTTAGTTTCTTTTGCAAAATAAAAGTGTTATAATTTAGATTTTAAATTACATACATTTGTTTCTGTCTTATTCTGAAACGTTTCTTTTGTGAGACGTGAAATAAACAAATCGCTATTGTCGAATATTTTCTTAATGAGAGAGGGGTGCGGGGCGCGCCATGAAACAAGTCGATTCCCTCGCTCGGTTGGCTTCAATTATGTTCCGAAACACCCTTCTGCGCCATTCACTTCATCTGAAATAATGAAAAAATGGATAAACGATGGCAGGCCCTGCACAGAGAAGGGTTCCAGAGACAATTTATATATTTAAAAAAAAATTATGATACCACAAATTCAAAAATTGCTCATGCATGCAAAAATGCTAATAAAAATAATGTTTGTGTAACCTTGTTTTTTTTTAATTTTCCAACTTATAGTTTAAAAGTTAGGGGGACACAATTTTCATGATCTAATAATTTGTTATCTATTGACATGTATATTTAGTTATTCTTTTTTATGTTTTTGTAATACGTATATATAAAAAAATAAATACATTAAAAAAATAAAGAGATGACGTCCGTCGGCAGCGGGGTCTTAAGGCTTCAAAGACAGAAACTGCCTCACAATGCGTGCTGTGCTCAGGAGAACCGCCTTCTGCATCTGGCCCTTCACCCATTTACCGAGCGAGAGCCTCTCTAGGTGTTGGTGGAGGCTCTTCGCTATTAGACCGTTACCAGACACCACTATCGGGACAATGATCGTTGATTCCACATGCCAGATGTCAGTAACCTCGTGCGCGAGGTCTAGGTATATCTTTAATTTATCAGTTTCAGCATTTACGTGATTACAATCAAGTGTTATTACTATTTATTATAATTTCATGTATGTCTTTATGACCCGTGGTCTATCTACCACGGGTCATAAAAATGGCCCGAACTTTTGAAAGGCTTGCGTGAAGCCATGGGAAGGCCAACACGTAGAGGCCCCTTGGCAAATTTAATGTAAATGTGGCGTGACACTGACCGGCGATTATCCCTGTCTACGCCATATAACAATGCACCCAAGGACAAGCCCCGGCCAGTGTAGGACTATTGTGGGAAATGAAGACAAAAAGTACCGGGCTATTGGGGTGAACTGCTAGTGGTAATAGGGGTCAGGGAATATGGGGCCTATGGCGTCTGCCCGTCGTAATGTTCAGGAGTCATGGAAAAATGGGCAGACGGTGACTCGCCACTCCCTGCACGGGCCCAAAAAAATGCCATAGAAGACAGGGGCAACATGGTTTTGAGTGGCTAAGGGGTGTAGAAAGGTGGGCTGCAAGTTCACCAAAGCTACTTCTGACGTCATGTCATTTATCACTTCCACCCCTAGAGCTCGACTCTTAGCTCTAGCGATCTCCACTCCGTGCCGGCCAGCTAAGGCAAGCACGAAGGCGGGGGCCTTGCCTTGGCCCCCGGAGTTAGGTACGAGATGTCGCTACTCACCTAAGGCTTTGCCACAAAGCCCCCCCTGCGGGCGGTTATTATTATTATTTAATAAGTCGTTAAGAAACAGTTAAAAAACATGTGTTCAATAACATTTCTATAAACACTGATAAAATATTTCAACCCTTTTGACGTGGTAGCGCCATGTTGCAATCATTACATCTTTACAGCTGTTAGCGCCAGCTCGATCGGTCTAAAAACACGCTCTCACATAATATCAGCATATAAACGGTTAGCCTTGAGATAATGGTGTTTGGTGCGGTAAGTGGAAGTTCCGAAAGCCTATTTCCTTTTCCTCCTATTCCAATTTCCCTACTCCATTATCCTATCCTATCCCTTCTATCCCGTTTGTGTTGTCTGATCTATATCTCCCGTGCGCTTAGTCCCATCCTGGAGGCTGGCAACGCGTTGACTGCGCCCCTGCCGTTGCACTTTCCATCAAATGAGCCGTGAGCATATTTGCCTTCTTCGGAATAAAAAAATCTTTCTTTTTTCGCGATTTCTATTCGTAACTTGAATAGAGATAAATGACTGTGACATACATAGACATGGTGTTTTTGGTGAATTGGCTGCGGAACCTTAGAAATAAACATAGGGCCCTCGGTTTGGCCAGACGGGGAACAATGGCCACTTTTAATTTCAAATATTGTAACGATCTCGGAGTTTAACGAGCTCCGAACAATTACATCCGAATAATAGACTATTTATTTTATCCTCAATTGAATTTATTATTAATAAAGTTTTAGAAAATATATTTTGATTAAACGTTATACAAATAATAATTAGATAAATGTTATGTGTTACAATACACTCTAAAATTAATTACATTAATAAAAAACTGACTTTAAAATATCATCTTACTTTTAATATATTATTATTAAAAGAATTTTGATAATCGATCAAACAATAGTATACATACTATTTAATTCATTAAATGATCGTACATCTAATAACTTGTTACGCTCGTACGTAGGCTGGTGGACGCTGCGTTTGCAACATGACAAAAACTATTCCAGTTGATTTGACTATCAAGTTTCTTTCATTTCTTTAAAATAGCTAATGTTTATATGTGTTGTCGTTGCAAGTAGTGGCAGCTATTATTGTACTATAGTTATGTTTGCGGGTAGTTGCTATTACTACTCGGCTCGTTCTGTCATCGCTCAGATATAAAAGCGAGCGGCCATAGCGGCGAAGGTTCATTCTCATTTCGGGCTTAGTTCGATACACATGTAGCAGCGCTCTAGGGTATTTAATTATTCTGCGAGTATCATAATATATAATTAATTGTATTTTAGATCGGGATTCCTTCTTCAGAAGCTGAATTAAACGGGTCTTCAAGTTATGTGTTTTTGTATAAATCCCGCACGAACACTAGTTATTAAAAACAATTTGACAAACATGTCAGTACTCGCTAATCAAAGTTTGAATCAATTAAAACTACAGACTAGAAATTACATAATATTCTGAGGAAAACCCTAAGAAATAACTTCTCGTTGTTGCAGATAATGTTCTCTTGAAGAGGAACAAATGAAAGATGGTCAATAGAAGAGCCGAAGCTGCAATAGAGACGGTCAAGAAGAAAATGTGTTTGCTCCGAAATAGAAGATACGCGCTTGTTCTGTGATACAGTGCCAGTAATGATGATAGGTGAACTGGTGGTCCCTTCGAGAGCGGAAGGCGGCTGCAGTCAGCTCGGGGACAACGAACAGCGGGACAGATAAAAGGTCACTATATCGCTACATCATACAGTTCTAGATGGCGTTACTAGTCTTACATTTTGGTACAGCAGACAATTAAACTTTCAACCAACATAATATTATTTAAAATAAATCAGTGAAACTTGAATTTGATTAATTCAAAAAAGTGATTTTTGACCTTGTTTATGTTTTGAATGAAATAGTGTAAAGAAATTTTGAATAAGAAATGTAGGTCTGCTTGATTTCCCTCTCATTAAAAATTCTGTGCGACAACCAGAGTCTATAATATACATACATACATACATACATAACCTCACGCCAGTTCCCTTGCGGGGTAGGCACGAACAACAGAGTGCCATTTAGGCTTATTCTTACACACCTCACTTGCCTCTTTGACATTCATAACTCTTGTCATGCAAGCTCGTCTGTTCTTAAGGCTCCTGACATCACCTTCTGCTAGTACGCGATCAATTTGATCATGGAAGGTGTGTCGTGGCCTTCCACGACTTCTGCATCCATCCACTTTTGCATTGTATATCTGTTTAGTCATTCTTTCATGATGCATTCTTTCCACATGCCCGAACCACCGGAGCATTCCTTTCCTTACCTTCACCCCGACACTCTCTTTCAGACCAACTCTCTATAATATACATTCATTTAATAACATATGTTATACTGTTCCCATGTATTCCAATGTTTAGAATCGTTATGTTGACTCACAAGATCACGACCTAGATTTTAAATTGATATCATAAACATTCAAGTCTTTTTGTAGTTGTAATCTGCATTATGAACTATGCAATTAACTGAATAAGTGACTGCAAGTTTTTTTTTTTAATTTATCGATTGTGCACCAACGCTGTAACTTAGGATTTTGTAGAAGATACGGTTTAGCACCAAAGTTCAAGTTTCAAGAAATTAACTGTAAGATTTAATTAGACCGGGCCTTTGAAGAGACTCTAGCGGATTCCTACCATGTCTTCACAGAAAATCAGAGCAGAATGGTACAAATCATGAATTCGAGGCACATCTATTGTCGACCACCACAGGCCTTACCGGCTTCCTTATTCGATCTTCTATAATATCCAATAGTCCATCGATGCCGATGACAAAGCCGACATACGATATTTCCATGATACCCAATTTGTCCCATCTATCTTGGATATTTGCATTTTACACAAATCCATTTTTATTTATAATAAATTTTAATGCAAATTAAGGCATATTCTTGCCGCCGCAGTGCTGGCAGATGGTCACGTCACGCCGCCTTGAATGATGTCGTACGGAGGGCGCTTACCACCGCTAACGTGCCGGCTTTATTGGGGCCGAATGGTATTGCACGTGACGATGGTAGGGGTCCTGACGGTATGACTCTAATTTCCTGGCAGCGAGGCAAGCCTTTGACGTGGGATGCGACCTGCGTAGACACGTTGGTTGGTTGGAAAGAGCTGAATTACTCAAGCGGCGCAAATATGCAACCCTCAATGAGAGTTATGTTTGTGCCGTTTGCTGTCGAGACGCTTGGACCGTGGGGTCCTGAGGCCATGAGTCTCTACCAAAATTTATCAAAACGATTCATTGACTCTTCATGTGATCAGAAGGCTGGTGCTTACTTCGGGCAATGGATCAGTATGGCGATCCAGCGAGGAAACGTAGCCAGCCTTCTGGGCACCTTACCCATAGAAGACGGTGATCTAGGCTCAGTATTCTACTTATAGTCTTGAGGGGCTATGGGTAGAATACAATAAAAATAAGTTAACTTTTCTTTTATTGTAATCGATTATTTATAAATTTCTTCAGCTTATTGTAAATGATATTTTTTTAAAAGTTTCGAGAGTGACAATGTCACCTCTCTATTATTGCAACTAAATAGGTTCACAATGTTTCAACCTTAACATAGTTGTCATCGCTTTTCTTACTATTGCCTCCCAATAGTATCAATAGCCAACATCATGTAAGAAGACTACTGATGAATAACAAGCGTCCACTAAAAAACGTCACTCGTAACACACTGCAACTAGAGTGGGCTCCACCAGGCCGCCATACTTACTTTGTTTCTTATTATCAGCTCTTTTTCAACTTTGTAAGTTTCATGAATTTAAAATGAGGTAGTCAGGATTTACAGTTTATGACTTTCTTATGTTAAAGAAATTACATACATACATACATAACTTCACGCCAGTTCCCTTGCGTGGTAGGCACGAACAACAGAGCGCCATTTAGGCTTATTCTTACACACCTCATTTGCTTCTTTGACATTCATAACTCTTGTCATGCACGCTCGTCTGTTCTTAAGGCTCCTGACATCACCTTCTGCTAGTACACGATCAATTTGATCATGGAAGGTGTGTCGTGGCCTTCCACGACTTCTGCATCCATCCACTTTTGCATTGTATATCTGTTTAGTCATTCTTTCATCATGCATTCTTTCCACATGCCCGAACCACCGGAGCATTCCTTTCCTTACCTTCACCCCGACACTCTCTTTTAGACCAACTCTCTTTCTTACTTCGGTATTACGAACGCGGTCCGCGAGCGTCACTCCGCAGATTTTGCGCAGTGCTCGCATCTCGACCGCGTTTACTCTACTTTCATGCTCTCCCTTCCATACCCAACTCTCGCTTCCATACGTGGGCGTAGGTACCAGCACCGCGTTGTGTATGGCAAGCTGGGCCTTCTGGCTGAGGTTCTTAGCGCCTAGAAGTTAATGAAATGAAGTGTTAATTATAATTTTCTATATAAATAAGAAGGGACTGCTGATACCAAGTGGAATACGTGTAATATTATGATTATGTATGCATAACATACATTAAATAGTGTACATTAAAAGTAATATATATTTCTGGTAATGGGGAATGGAAACATGGAAGCTCCGGAAGAGCAGAATTCCAAAGAGAGGCCGACGACAGTGGAACGTCGGGAAATAAAAGCCATCCAATTACGACCATGCATCTGTTGGCTATTGTTTTCCAAATGAGTAAGTATTTATCGAAGTATCAGTAATAGGGTAGCCTGTGAACCTCACTCGCAATGGCGCTAAAAATAACAGCTCTATCAAAGGCACTTTTACCTTCCACCACTCATAGGGCGGAAATTTTCGAACGGCTGTTATTAATCCCAGTCACTGTCAACTCAATTTGAACTTTATTTCTTCAACTATGCTTCGGATAACCTCATCAAAACTAAATAGCAAACCAGTTTGTTGTTTTGGATTTAATTCCTTACGGGTGCTAATGTTAATATCTAGTGTTTTTGTTACCCCAGTACTACTATATTTTTCTATGTATGTTTAATGTTCCCTAGGCAGTTCAATAGTCGAAGATGGAGGATGCCATTTTGCACTGAAAGGGTTACATGGTTATAATTTTATCTCAAACGAATACATGAACTGAAAAATAAATACAACCCTCAATCACATATACATATGACAGCCATACCTAGTTAATTGATTGCAATTTCACTATTTAATTTTGCAGCACTATACACACTTCACTTTTCTGTTAATCATCATTATAGATTCATTTATATAGAACCAGTAGTTTCGAAGAGTCTTAAAAATATCTAATGAAGTTAATTGTCCATTATCGGATTAGAAGCGCAGCAGAAATTTGTTACTTTTTTACAAAGAACTATAAGTGGATGGATGCAGAAGTCGTGGAAGGCCACGACACACCTTCCATGATCACATTGATCGTGTACTAGCAGAAGGTGATGTCAGGAGCCTTAAGAACAGACGAGCGTGCATCACAAGAGCTATGAATGTCAAAGAAGCAAGTGAGGTGTGTAAGAATAAGCCTGAATGGCGCTCTGTTGTTCGTGCCTACCCCGCAAGGGAACTGGCGTCAAGTTATGTATGTATGTACTATAAGCCGTTTCATAACTCGCCATTGAGATATGCGTGAATAGGAATATTGATATGGAAGCGGGCACAGACGCCGTCGGCGATGCACTTAAGGCTCAAAACAAAACCATAAACATCAGAGGGAACTATAAAATTTGATCTAGTTTTAAAGGAATTTGTTCCGATACATGGAACTGCTTTACACGCAATACAAGTATTATTCCAGTCTAATAATAATACAACATTTCGCAATCATCATATTCCTATTACTATGTATTATCTGATTCATGTCTTAATACACTCGCTTTGGCAATATTGTGAAGAGCTAGTATACTCGTATGTATTGCAGGGAACTAATTCTCTTCATCATTGGCAGAACATTACTTATGTAGAGTTTATATCTTAACAAGAAATAATACAAATGAATGGATAGTAAAATATAAAAACCTGCTATTTATTTCATTGATACGAGTATCTTACACAACTTTTGAAAACCAACTTAACCGTTTTAATTTAAAAGATAAAACTTAAACTCAGCATGTTCATCTTGATCGTGATATTTGTTATCCAAATTTAGAGGTCTCGCTGCTTTAGATTTGGTTAATTTCGGAGTAGATTAGTGTAAAGTAGCACAGATAGGTAGTCATGATAGCAACGGGACAGCAATTTCGTTATCAATCAAAATCAATTTGAAATACTCTTTTTTGCTAATTACCATTTCTATTACAGGTCTATTTCATAATTTGTTTTTTTATTGCATGAGTTCAGCAGACAGGCAGACTCTCTCCTCTTGACCTCTTAAGGGAGATTGGAACCTGGTCACTAATACCGAAACACAACTCAAGGTTGTTATGGCGGCATACTCTAGACCAGAGGTGGTAGCCAACCAGTCGGGTAAATATCCTACCACCTAGCTATGGGTTGTTTTGTCACCTCATACGACAGGCCGCCTGGCCGTAGGAAATTGTATTCGTTCTCCGTTCCTGCACGGATAAAAGTACTTACGGTTTTATTCGTATTGAGTAAGAGTAAATTTGAAGGATTCTTTAAGGTTCCTAAAGGAGCTTTCAATCTTACTCTAAGTCAATATGAACAAGGCCGTTAGTTTGTACGTTAAATATTAGCTTATATTTTACTTAGGCCTCTTCGAGCTCTCTTCATGCATTTCTGTCCCGTGATACTTTTCAGCATAAGGGACCTACAACATCTTTAATATCTTCATTCTACCTTTTATACTGTCTCCCTTATGTTCTTGTCCTATCTCATAGTACACTTTTACCATTTTTGTCCATTTTACTGTGCTTTTTCTTGTCCATTCCATCTCCGTTTAAGCTTTACCAGTTTTATTACAAATCGCTATCTATACATGTCCTCCTCGCTGGCAAGTGAGACTGCATTATCTGATAATACTTAAGTTACAGTCGGAGATACTCATGCCTCATTAACTAAAGAACTTAATCAACAGGCTCATTAATCTCATTACCGAGTCCTTTATTTGCATTGGAGCAAAGTCAAACGTATCTAAATTGTGCTACAATCACTTAGAAACCAGTATTAAAATTGAATTAAAAGAAAAATCATGATAAATTCTACACATTTTTTAAAGTATTAAATATGATGATACTGTCGAAGATGAAGCAGGCTTACGAGGTTTGAAGACACCTGGATTGTAATTTTCGGGAAACATGAACTCTGGTAACGCATTCCACAGCTCTGCCGTACGCAGAAGGAACGGGGAGTCCAAACGTTTCGTTCGCACTGGTGGTGTTTCCACTGTGAAGCGGTGGCGTAAACCAGAGTGCCTTGTCGTCCGAAGATGGAGTGGTGTTGGGGGAATCAATTGGGAACAGTTCAAACGCACACTCCGGAATGAATCTTGTAGAATACCGTGAATTCAAAGAAAGTCAACCTCAGACTAACTAAAATATTTTTTATTATAACTCAAGAAACCTTACGAACCTTAAGAACAGACGAGCGTGCATGACAAGAGTTATGAATGTCAAAGAAGCAAGTGAGGTGTGTAAGAATAAGCCTGAATGGCGCTCTGTTGTTCGTGCCTACCCCGCAAGGGAACTGGCGTGAAGTTATGTATGTATTTATGTATGTATGTAAGAAACCTTACACCCTCTTGAATATTATATGACAATTTTGACATCATAGTTATTCATAATATTAACGAGTAAGTAAATTAGTATTATTGCGCTATTGTAAAATTAAATTTCTAGGTAATTTGTACACTTCTCATTTTGTTTAAGCATTTAGATATGATAAATTGTCTTAAATATCTTGTTAGCAATGTGATGAATTGTAAGATGGAGCATGTGTTTGTGGTTGCAGGCCGCCCCACATGGATCGCGACAACAGCAGTGCGCACGCGCTGGGCAACGTGTCGGCCGTGGGCAACGGCAGCGGCAGCGGCGTGGGCAACGGCAACGGCACCTCGCCGGACGAGGAGCTCGCGCAGGGCGTGTTCTTCAAGCTGCGCATGTCCGTGCTGCTGCTCATCGTCATCATGGCCGTGCTCGGGAACATGCTCGTCATCGTCAGTGTCATGAGGCACAGGTACGCGAGCCCCCCTCCAGCTGCTCCAACTTAATGCAATATTGTCAAATTCGTTATACAAATCTCCAAAAGTGGCCAGTTTAAAACAACTGGGTTCGCATAGCCATAGCGTATATAAATAAATTTTATTTGATTGAAAAACAACAATGTGTAAAATATTAGTACAATTTAATAAACTAATTAATACAACCAATCAACAGTCGTCCTTTTAGTGAATACGTTCTAAATTATTATTCGGAGAGCAAACTAAAAAGAATTACAAAAATCTATTATTGATCTAAATATAAAATATGTAATGACTAGTTTTGCCGGCGACGCGACGCACGCGTCGAGTTTAATCTGAGAAGGGATGGTTGTGTTAATAAACTTCAATAATTAATTACAAATAGTGCACCATAAAAACATAATGTAGTAGTAAAAGTTATTTATTATTTCAAATTGAAATAGCTCATAAAATATACGTTTTGAAAAATAAGAATGTATTCGGTTCGAATTAGAAAACGTAATAAGAACTTTTGTAACCCGTACTAAACCGCCAACAACGGGCTTTGTTGCTAATGAACAGAGTCATCTAATTTGAAATATCACAACTTTGATTTTTAGAAATTTTTGTATGTTTTGCCACACAATACAATCATTATTCTTTAGAACTGTATACAGCGATCATCAGTGGAGCTCTTTTGAACATCCTTCATCTTAATTATAGGACTAATGCAAATGTGTAAATAAAGAAAGCCGCTGTAATAATTAACAATCTTTTATTTTGTCACTAGAAAACTCCGTGTGATAACAAATTACTTCGTGGTGTCGCTGGCGTTCGCCGACATCCTGGTCGCGATGGTGGTGATGCCGTTCAACTTCAGCGTCCAGTTCTACGACAGCTGGGTGTTCGGCCCCACCATCTGCGACCTGTGGAACTCCTCCGACGTCTACTTCACCTCCACCTCCATCCTGCACCTCTGCTGCATATCCGTCGACAGATACTACGCCATCGTCAAGCCCCTCAAGTACCCCATCAAGATGACTAAGAAGGTCAGTGGCTTCTTCCACGTGGGATTTTTGTGACATCCCGTCGCTGGCGAGCGGTGCGATTATAAAAATGAGGCGTTGGCACCATACGGGTTTACCATAAAAGCCATGACATGTGGTTAACATCGATGTGATTGGAATGTACTTAACTAACTGAATGACAATGATTATTTAATTAATTTTTAAAACATGATTTCTCTTACAGCAGTAACAATGAAATTTGTTTTACAATATTTTCGTATCGAGAATTGGTACACAGTATTAACTGTTTCACATCGTACGAGTTAAGCGATTGTTGTGTAACTCATTATATTTCTGGTAAATTTATAAACAATTCTGACAACACATTTGCATCTGCTGAATATTTATGTCAGTTGAAAACACACGTGAACTCATTGCACACGTCGTTCGCTGTTACAACCAAATTACAGGCACTCTTGTGACCGAGTCTGGAATCAATGAATGGACTCTAAATTAGGCATAAATTGTAAAGCTTACTTTGGCTAGTGGCCAAAGGCTCGTTATTTCTTGTTTAAAACATTGAATAGATTGTTTTGCTTCAGATGGCGTACGTGATGCTGGCGGCGACGTGGCTCAGCCCCATCACGATATCGTACGTGCCGATTTTCATGGGCTGGTACACGACCAGCGACTACCTGCAGCACCAGAACTTGAACCAGTGCGAGTTCAAAGTGAACAAGCCGTACGCCGTGATATCGAGCTCGATTTCCTTCTGGATCCCGTGCACCATAATGATCTTCACGTACCTGGCGATATTCAAGGAGGCGAACCGGCAGGAGAAGGCGCTGCACGCGCGCGCCGGCAACGCGATGCTGATGCACCGGCACTCGCGCGACGGCGGCGACAAGAACGGCGCGCTGCACATGAGCGCCACCACGCCCACCAAGGACCGCAACCTGCTCAAGATGAAGCGCGAGCACAAGGCGGCGCGCACGCTCGGCATCATCATGGGCGCCTTCATCCTCTGTTGGCTGCCCTTCTTCCTCTTCTACGTGTCCACCTCGCTGTGCGACACCTGCCAGTGCCCCGACGTCGTCACCGTCATCATGTTCTGGACGGGCTACTTCAACTCGGCGCTCAACCCGATCATCTACGCCTACTTCAACCGCGACTTCCGCAACGCGTTCAAGAACACGCTCGCCTGCGCCTTCTGCAGCTTCTGCCGCCGCAGCGCGTCCGACTTGGACGCGATGGAGCGGCTGGAGCGGCGCGGCTCGGCTCAGCTGCGCGTGCCGCTGCCCTCGCGGCGCACCTCGGACCTGGCGTCGCTCTGAGCGCAGCCTCAGCCCGTCTGAGCCCACGAACTATAACACTCGAAGTACTTACTCCCGAAGTTGATGTGACTGATTTCAAATGCTAATGATTCCTCATCTTACCATTGGTAGAAAATTGAAATTACTTATATTTTTAACCAATAGTAAGACACATATATAAATGGATAGTAGGGGAAATAATCCGGGCATTATTCATAGTTGTTGTGTATGTACAGAATTCGGGTAAGGGTAGGTCGGTGCGGATGTGCGCGGTGGCCGCGTGCGCTGGAGGTCGCTTCTCCTCCCATAAGATGCGATGCATTATGCATGCGTCTGCCGTCGCTGGTGGTACACCGTGAGCACTCACACTCATGAAATATTCATGTTAATCCCAAAAAGGAGGCAAAACACCTGTTGAAAATGAAAACCATAGCTAAGTGCAGACAATAATTTGAATGACATTACAGTGAGTACGTAGATAATGGTGCCGTCTTGTCAGAGCTAATATACGGGCCGACAGAAACAAATAAGTTTAGTCTGTTGACATAGGACTGTTTTCGTTAGCATAAATTCATTTCTTGGCGCGGAATATAAAAGCGTTGATTAATGGTACTCTCGAATACCGAATGCCGTCACAGAGGAGGGCCGCTTTGCGGTGGAAGTCGAATGTACTGTGTTTAATGTGAGGCCGCTTTGACGTGTGAAGTGAGCAGCGATCTCTGGTCGCACGAGTGCTGCGACGTCCGCACTTTAGCAAATTAACTAATCGAATTAAAATAATAACTCGCAAACTTCACTCTATTGAATCGCATTTCGCCCAAACTATGGAGGGTGCAGGTAAGGCAGTACAACAATAGCGCTGGCGTTGGAGTGCCATAAAATGAATAAGATGTTACTATAGAAAACCTTAACTATTTACGTAGTCTAAAATAGTTTAGGAAATATAATGTTGTGAGAAAGAGCTTGGAGCCGTTTCATTAATGGGGACTTTATTTAACCATCTTCATAAAAGAAGAAAATTCTCGATTCGTCGTGTAAATATTATCAGACTGGGTTCCGAAGATATAGCAGAAAAACCCTTGAAATCAGGCCAAAATGTGAAATGTATGCGGTTTTTCAACCATAACTTTTGGTTTCGGAACTGATTTTGATAATTATATTTGCGTTCGATACATTACAGATTCAGAATGATCCCATATTATTTCATTAGTAATAAATTGATTTTGAGTTCCGAAGATATAGCAATAAATCCATAAAATCAAGTAGAAAATGTTGTAGTGATTGCTGTCTATAACTTTTTATTTCTAAACCAATGTTGATGATTTCTTTTGCGTTCGATTCGAAGTGTCATCATAGGAGACTGGTACAAATTTCATTGAAATCGAACTTTGCTTTTCGAAGATGTAGTAGAAATTCGATAAAATCGAGTAAAAATGTGTAGTTTTTGAGGTATGTCATTCATAACCTTTTTGTTTTTGAACCTATTTTGATCATTCTTTTTGCATTGGCCATGGTAACCGCTTTCCATCAAGTGGACCGTCTGGCTGTCTGCTGAACTCCTGCAATAAAAAAAAATAGTTAGAAAATTGCTATAACAATAAAATACAAAGCGAACCTCTTTCCGTACTTGTTCATTTTCTATCTCACTCTAATTACTTTTGGCGCTTTCTTTAAAACTTCTCCTATGCTACCGCAGCGCCATGTCCGCGTACTGACGGACACTCTCAACGAGAGATGATACGCCTTACCTCTTCCCTCATAGACCAAACTAATACGTAAATATGGCGAACTTTGATTTAAATGTGTAAATAGTTACAATAATTTATATCTCGATAAGGTAATTTTGAAATTCGCCTACACCACAGGCAGTAGTTATTGTGATCTCCGTCACCAAACAATGTTTGCAACCAATCAATGTAATAGGTATAATTGTGTATCTACAATCGCTTCAGAATAAATGATACTAGTCCAAAATATACAAAAAATGTGCAAATTGTAAGTCGTATTGTAAATATAGTCAAATTAATTTAGAGTAAAAGGCCTAATATTTGAATTAGATTCATTTTAGAGGCCAATTTGGTGTAAATAATGAATATAGTCAAATAATTATTTTATTAAGTAATTTAAGCAATAATAATGTGTGGATGTCTTGCTTAAATGGATATTATATTATTGTATGGACGCGTAGACAAAGTGGATTAAAGATAATATATGTTTTGGGTCATAGCAAAGCTCGTTGTTTCCTGTAATTTATTACTTTAACTTATTATCCTAGTAAACAGGTAGACGATGTTATGCATGTATTCATTTTTCAAAACTAAGTATTAATTACAGTAAGTACCTATAAATGTTTGTAAATATAATTTGTAAGTAATTACTGATAGTATTTGTAAGTAGATCATAAAAGTAGTATAACTTAGGTGATAAATAGGAAGATACTAAGATATGGGGACAAATAACGCTTCAATAGAAAAAAAAGATTTTTAAAATAATTATTGATGTGCTAATTAACGTTTAACAAAATCCAATTAGAATCGGTGTGTAAGTGTCGTGTCCAAAATAAACCTGGTTTAATATTTAGTAGAGTAAAGAGTGAAATCAAGCAATCCTTCGAATCGGCCCTCCCGCTTTTACCCGCTCCGCTCGCCGCTCCTCTTTGAGCGTGACCTCCGCTTTACTCTACCCTGTCGTTGGTAGAAAGCTGAAATTACTTGCATGGATTTTGTCAAATTTTAACCAATAGGCAAATGTATGAATAGATATAGCAACTTGCACAATTCATGTATTTGACAATACTAAAATTTATGTTTTAAACTTTAATACCCATTAAAATGATAATCAGGGGAAAGTATACCTTCGATGGCAGGCAGTGATTGAACCACCCTTCTGGATTTATTATTGTTTGTAGCCATACATTAATATCATTGTTAAAATTGGATATTAGTAGTTGGTAATTATTTGAATAAATTACTAGTGTACCAACGATTGCGGGATGTCAACGATGGTATAGTTTGCTTAATTCATTCCGAGTGTTTATAATACTATTAAAAACTATCTGCACAGAATAATGATTAAGAAATCCGATAGGTTCGCCTTAATATACGCGCACAAAGTTACTGTTGGTTGCTATCCATATCTTTTGAGATTTAATAGAGGCAAGGACGACCCTCTTCTATGGGGATCTAACAAAGGGCTAGACTCAACGCAGAATTCGGTGATTAATCCCTATTAATATTATAAATGCGAAAGTAACTCTGTCTGTCTATCTGTTCCGTTTTCACGTAAAAACTACTGGACCGATTTGGCTGAAACTCAGTATATATATATATTTTCGATGCCGAGAATGAACATAGGATACTTTTTATCCCGGAAAATGGGATAGTTTCCGGGATAAAAGTATATTTGTCTTTTTGTTTGTTATCCTTTTATGGAAAGACTATTGGACCGATTTGGCTGAAACTCGGTACATATATAATTTGAATACCGAGAGTGCCCAAGGGATACTTTTTATCTCGGATAATGGGATACATTTTGGGATAGATTTATGTAAAGTTTATCCCGGAAACTAGGACAGGTTTTGTGATTTTGTCCATTTCGTCAACTGGGTCCACTGGGCCCACTGGGTCCACTTTGACCACTGGGTCCACTAGGCCAGTTGGGTCCACTTTGTCCACTGGATCCATTGGGTCCAGTTGGTCGACTTGGACCATGTTATCTATTTTGTCATTTTTGTCAAGTTTTGTCATTTATGTAGTTTCATATAGACAGGGGTGGTATAGTTTGCGATATAAAATGAAGTGAATCTTTCGGGGGCAAATACATACAAATTTAATACAATGCACCTGTACCACTTGCTTTTTAAACAAGAGATACGCACTAGAGGTTGAGGCGGCGCAGCCGCGGGGTAATCTCTAGTATATAATATAGATATAAATTATAATACTTATCCAAATTTTTGACTTGAGTGCTTTATAATTGCACACTGTAGCTATAGCACCAGCACCCCAATGACTCAAAGAAAGTCCTCCTTATCTCTACCTTAAGCTGTGGAAGGCATAACAGGGGGAATACGCTCAAAAAATAAAAGACAATCTGGCAACACTGAATTATGTATATTTGTGTCGGGTGTGGCCACTTTCTCGGTGTGGTTGACTAAATGTCGTCGGTGTACCTTGACTTGCTTGCATTTCCGCGTTCTCATAAGAGTAACTGAAGTTCTGTGACTCGACACGGGTTCGAGTCACAGAGTTTGAGCTCGTGCTGTTGTACATTCAATGTGTCTTCCTTTGGAATAAGTGATTAGGCTCAGCGATTGAATATTTAAAAGATATGTAGCGTTTAGTGTATTGTCTTAGTGTCTATATGTGCCGGAAACGTCGACAACTTCAGGCTGTAAATGTAAAAAAAAGTAATAATAAATGGTTGTGACTTCTATTAGATATTACAGCTAACTATCGTATCTCATCGGAATACCTCTTTCCTTGGTTCGTTACCCGCGCTTCTAACCTTTGCTGGTTTCCAATGTGCTCGTGTACAACAATTAACATCACGAATGCTCGGACAGGTGTGTTTTAAAGTTGACTGACTTCTTGTGAAAGTTCAATATTAAGCTCATAATAATCTTTAAAGTTTAGAAGTCTTGGTTATACGTCCCGATTTTAAACGGATTATGCCAGGTTTGTATATCACAGGGTTAGGCCACAAAGATAGCGTGCGACGCGGTAACGCAGAAAGCTACGATGTTGCACAACGGACTCTGGAATTTCCTGATGCACTGCCGCACTGTGCAAACCTTATACATACATACATAACTTCACGCCAGTTCCCTTGCGGGGTAGGCACGAGCAGCAGAGCGCCATTTAGGCTTATTCTTACACACCTCACTTGCCTCTTTGACATTCATAGCTCTTGTCATGCACGCTCGTCTGTTCTTAAGGCTCCTGACATCACCTTCTGCTATTACATGATCAATTTGATTATGAAAGGTGTGTCGTGGCCTGCCACGACTTCTGCATCCATCCACTTTTGCATTGTATATCTGTTTAGTGATTCTTTCCACATGCTCGAACCACCGGAGCATTCCTTTCCTTACCTTCACCCCGACACTCTCTTTCTTACTTCGGTATTACGAAGTAAACCGAAGTAAGAAAGACCAAACCTTATAACTTAGTATAAATTACTACAAGATGATTATATGAAAGTTTAGATGATATTAGAGTTTGAGTATTCTGTACTCAAACTGAAATATAATCCAAACAATAAATATAAAGCGTCTTAGACGGCGGACATAAGCGAACTGTCTTACTTGACGTGCCATCATCTCATAAACCTCCGCTAACAATAATTGTTAGCGGAGGTTGGTCGTATTGGTAACACCTTCGTGTTACAATAATAATTACAAATTAATCTTCTTCGTTTTTAATACGCTTTTATTAGCTTCATACGTATGTTAGTATGTAACGGAATCTTTCAAGTTAAATTTGATCGACTTCCCGGTTTCCGATTAAGCTGAAATTTTGCACGTATGTGTATATCGCGTGACAATGCAATAATATTTTACCATGGAGCTGATGATGGAGTCGGAAAGTGGCCACAGGAACTCCTGTACTAAACAAGATAGAGCCGTCGTGGTCTTAATGCAAAGAAGTAGGACAAGTCGAATTCGATCCATCTTTCATTACGAACTGCACTGGTGGTCAGCGTCTACTCGTGCGATGCCGAACGCTATGAAATTTTTGCGTTTTGTGCGACGCGTCGTCGCTTCGCTGCGTTGTGGCCTTGGCTTTACTATACGTTCTTTTACTCTACCATTGGTAGAAAATTTACCTTGCTAATATAGTATACAGTTTTTGTCAAATTTTAACCAATAGTACAGCGAGTGAATATATAATGAGATATAGTAACATGGCATAAATGACGGTTTAAAATCAATATGTAAATTTATAAATGATTCAATTGTTACCCAATGAATTATTTAACTCATTTGAGCCCAAAGTCAGTCGACGCTTCAATAAGTTTATTAAATTGTTTACTTTATATCCGTCCATTACTTTCTCGGTCTTTCGTATTAAAATTTCCAAAAATTAAATTAAATTTAGTGAAAATAACAGCACACCATTTTGTAGCTTAATTATAAATTATAATAAACAATTTTCATTAAATATATAATTATGTAATTAATTGGGGTGTCGAAATTTTTTGACAAACACTAATTATAATTAGCGATTTGCAAAATATCATAGGAATTATACATAGGTCGTTTTATTTTCGCATTGCGGTTTAATACAAATGATTAACTGTATGTTTCATTAATTTTATATACCTATATTTTATAGTGCTTTATGGTAATTTTGAAATATTCCGAAAGTTATAATTTACTTTTAAACCAAGCAATATTTTTTCAATTAACACATTAAGAGCATCCTAAATTCGCTCGCTCATTCAAACGTTTTTAAAAATATAAATTGACAGATTTAACTTACGACATTATGTATCATCCTAATCTTAACAACAATGTTAAGAATTTTCACGTAAATTTGATTTTCATTTCATATACATCCGTGCAGAAACGGAGAAAGAACACAATTACAGCGGCCAAGCGGCCTGTCGTAAGAGGCGACAAAACAACCCACAGCCAGGTATTGGTCCGTCTGGATGGCTACCACCCCTGTTATAGAGTATGCCGCCATAACAACCTTGAGTTGTGTTCCGGCATTAGTGGCCAGGTTCCAGTGTGCCTTAAGAGAGCAGCAGCGCATTTGTAGCACCTTTACTGTTGCAAATGTCCATAGGCGATGGTAACCGCTTTCCATCAGGTGGGCCGTCTGCCTGTCTGCTGAACTCTGCAATATAAAAACATAAAAATCAGTTCTTTTGTATTTATATCTTGGAAAAGGTAGTAATGCTCGAGCGAGGTAGCCAACACTTAAGACACTAAGTACTCTGCATACCTCAATTGTTTCAAATATGCCAGATTATAATGTAACTTTTAATAGGTTAAAAAATCAAAATATGGATATTTTATCAATTCTTCTAAATAAGTTTTCGAAATTACCCCAAAGCACTATACGAGTAGGTTACTTTGTGCAATACTTGAGATGTAGCGAGATCCAAATGTTTTTTATCTAATAATACATTAGTAAATTTATCGTCGGTACGAATGTTTAGCTTAAAAACACAGCAATATTATGTAATTAAAATAATTAATAGTCGTATTAAGAATTGATGGACATTCAGTAGCTCAGTGTTAGGATTCCATTTCCAAAGAAAAATGCCTTCTGTGTCATCTTCGAGTGAAATTATCATTATTTATAGTATAATAAATGTATGATATTTATCTAACAACATTGAAAGTGTATTTTAAACCTTTATATAGCAATAACGACTCTATAGATTTTCGAATTACTACAATTTTGAATTTCAATTTTTGTTTTTTTTAAAATAATAATTGGGTAGATGAAATTAAACCTTTCACTCATATATAACTTTTTTTTCAACACACTTGCTCATAAAGTGGCTCTATGGTCACCGCAATTAGGCACAGAATGACACCCATTATCAAACTGTGAGTAAAAAACATTATAACTCACTAGTGAGTTATAGATTTTTTTTTTAAATTTTATTGGTTGAGTTGCTTTGTTCTTAAAAAAGTTTTTATTAAAAAAAAAAGATCGTGTTCTATAGAACAAATAAATTAATGTTCCTATTGCTTGCTCATTTCATGCAACTTCTTATTTAAATAGATAATTTTAACTCGTACGTGTTTAATAAATAAAACTTTCACTCATATATAACTTTTTTTTATCTACTAAATAAAATGAGTTTTTGTTGTTATTTTATTCACAAGTGTGTTGAAAAACGTCGTATGATACACGTGTGTATTGATGATTACCGTCCTCGGCTCTCTTAAGACCCTCGCCTACGGCTCGAGTCTCAATGGCGCCTCGGCGGTAATCACCAATGTTACACACTAGTACCATAATGTACTATTATCTACTAAATAAAATGAGTTTTTGTTGTTATTTTATTCACAAGTGTGTTGAAAAACGTCGTATGATACACGTGTGTATTGATGATTACCGTCCTCGGCTCTCTTAAGACCCTCGCCTACGGCTCGAGTCTCAATGGCGCCTCGGCGGTAATCACCAATGTTACACACTAGTACCATAATGTACTATTTTTATTTCCATTAATCTAATAACAGCTTTATTATTTTCGGGAAGTCGGTGGTTGGATATTTAGTGAGAAAATAAATTGTTTACGACCATACGTTTGTTATATATTATTGGTTTCGTTGTCGGTCTGTAGCATCCTATTCCGACTGTGATAGTTTCATTGTTATGTCGTAAAATATATTCGATTACGTTGCGAGCGGTACTGAACGAGTTGCGAACCTCGTTGCGAATCACAAATAATTTTAAGACGTTGCTTAAGTTCAGAGTATATTAACGTTTGATTTGTGGTGGTGAAGGTGAATCGATTGAATCGTCAAATATTATACGAAGTTCTAAACTTTGCTACTAATTAATTAATTGATATTTACAATTCAATCGATTACTTAAACATTTGTTTTTGCTCATTAATAATTTTAATAATATAATTGCAAAAGGTCGATTTACACTTACACTGGTGGCATGCGTCAAACGCACGCTTGAGTCCTTTCATGGATATTATGTCGCCAATCTTAAAAATTGTTTTGTATGTATGTACACCGCCTTATGAAAACACGACAATTCGGGTAGATCAAGAAGAAATCACATTCGGTCGCAATCTACCTGAAATACACAGAATTGTAACAACATATCTTTCTCTCTTCTTCATTTGTGAGTGATTTGAGGTGAAATCCATCGAGCTATATGTAGCATATAGCTCTATGTAAAAATCTAACAAATATGAAAATGTTTTACTAAATCAAAGTTCCTAAAAGAACGGTGTCGAAATGTAATCTAGAATATTATCATATATTTATTTATTTTTCGCTACGAGACAAAAGAAGGCCAATATCTGTTGCGATATTCTGTGTTACCCTTGCCATAGCAGATGAAAGGGCGCTTTGATATTCATTTCCAAAACATTCAAAACTAAAAACCAGATCGTTACTAACAGGTAAATCTATACGTTGATACGTGAAGCAAAAACTTTGCACCCCTTTTTACGAAAATTGCGCGGACGGAGGAGTGTGAAATTTCGCACACTTATAGTTTATATAGAGAAGAAGCGACGAATGCTAATATTGTTTTAAAACTATGCATAAAAAAATACATTAAATCAATAAAAAAAAACATTACACACACTACCATGTATTTGACACACATGCGCATTATATAGTTTTGTTTATGTTCAAGTCAAATTAATAGAAGTATAGAGTCTTTGACAACAAGTTATTATGGTCGAATTTCGACCACGGGCGACCACTAGTTACATTAATTACATAAAACACAACATGACGTCGTGTAAATGTCTTCATCCATTTATCCACTTCTGTTTGTAAATGATTTTTATAGCCCTTTCTTCGGTTTTGAATCTGGTAGATTTTTGCATACATTAATATTTGTTAAATCCTGCAATATATTAATTATAATGTGCGTAGTTTTCTATTCGCCGCCAATGTACGAAACCAGCGTCCAAGCCAGGAGAGTACAGAGCGCATGTTCCTTGTGCCCGGTGCTAAGTGTTGCTTATACCACTGGTGTAGCGATATACCGGTTTCTGTGCAGGATTTAGCATACTCCTTTAATATCTGACGAAAATACAGTCATGTCTATAATAATGGTATGATTCCGTGACAAGTGTCTTCTGTACGTCGCCTTGCTTTTTCGCCAGAGCGCCCTCTATTCCTCTGTACACGTACCTAAGCCCAATTCAAGTTTGTTAGTGAAAAGACGTCCGACGGTGTTAGTGTAAATCGCCCTTGTATGAAGTTGTAAATTTCGTTTGATTGCCATACGTAATTATAATAGTGAAATAATGATTAATTAATATTAATGTACTATTATTGCTATTATTATAGAGAATGTTGAAATTATTTAAACAAATGAATCACGACGTGTGGTGGGATCCGACCTTTGGGTAAACGCCTGATCATAAAATGTGCGTCTTTTCAAAAATGCTTTTTGCAAAAATAAACGAAAATTGTTTCGTATATAATGTTTTGAATTTTATTTCCTGCCTTTTTACATGTCTTTGTCGTCACAACGCTTCTTTAAGAGCCATAAAGAAGCGTTCAAACTTACTCTATGAATAAGACCATTAATTAACCTTTACTAATACAAAAATGAGGAAGTGAGTTGGTTGGCCAGTTTCCTTTTCAAAACAGGCGATCTTCGTATGATCGGGTTTGGATATTTCATGAGATCAGAGAAAATCGGCCAAGTGCGTAAGTGTCCACAGACAATAAAGCGTTTCATAGAGATCCCCAAACCCCAAAATACTCTATATCTTTAACAATTCGCACCTCAAAACAAAGGCCTCTGGACACGGTTTTTTTTACTCTTTTTTCTATTTTATTACATTCTAGAGCAACATATAAAATAATCCTTCCTGCTAGGTTTCAAGTGTAAAAGGAACATAGGATCTGTCCAGTGAAAATGGGTTAAAGAAATACTCAAGTGAAGCTGCAGGAAATAGTAGTGTTAGATTATATCAGACATTTCGTAATTTTCTACAATTTGCGTACAGTCATAAAATGTAGCATTACGTAAAAGACAGTAAAAACTATCTGGTCCGAAATGCGGCGCAGATAAGGGCGGCAGGCGGTATCCATCTGAGTGCTTACGATCTACCCTCGAAGATACCGAGTTCAGTCCAAACTTCAACGCTGGGGCGAGGAGAAGCTCCTTGTCTTTGTCCCGAGTTATATCCAAGCCAGACTTATTATTTTACCTTAGCATTGGTGCCCAATTGACATTACGTACTTGTATGAAGTGTATGAAAAATTTTAGAAGTCAGAAGTAGAATAAATTTACGTCCACTGTTGTTATCATTTACCTTTGAACTTCTAAAACAAGTTGTCATGACGTAATTATCAAATTTTGCTTAATATTTATATTTAGGCCACATTATTACGACTCTAAATTTCTTTCTACCCATTTTGTAAAATAAAATAATTAAAGAAAATATGCTTTAATTTCAAAATCTGACTAATTATACCCCATACGAAACTATGTGCATTAAAACATTTTTTCTACCCTCAGTCACAGGTCTGCCAGGTGGTAGGGCATTTTCCCGACTGGATGGCTACCACCCCTGGTCTAGAGTATGCTCCCATAACAACCTTGTGTTGTGTTCCGGCATTAGTGATCAGGTTCCAGTCTCCCTTAAGAGAGCAGCAGCGCATTTGTAGCACCTTTGGTGTTGCAAATGTCCATAGGCGATGGTAACCGCTTTCCATCAAGTGGGCCGTCTGCCTGTTTGCTGAACTGATGCAATAAAAAAATATTTAAAAAAATGGTAGCTATCCCTAATTTTCTAATTATATGCGGATTTACAACAACATAGACTACAACTGTGTTCATATAATACAGAACCAGACTTTGTCTCACGAAAGAAGTCCCGCAGACGGGGCATTACGGTCGCAGAACGGAATGCTAAAACGAAAAAATAAGTTTAGAAAGATTCCGAATTAATAGCATTAGTAAGTAGAATAATAATATAATGTAACGTTTACATTGAAACAGTTGATAACAACAACATAATAACGTAGCTGGCTTGATCTGTATAATTAGTTCCATTTTTTGCCGCATGACTTGTTTCGTGAGACGCGCTCCAGTAATCTGAGAAAAATAATGTATTACACATATAAACGGACAGGTGACGATTTCATAAAGTTTCTGTTTTGCCAAATTTACTATAAAAATGATACATTCAAAAACTTATATACATCGCGACCGCAATAAAATCACCGTACAGAATGTACTGTCTGATGTTTGGACAGTTATGATTTTGACTGGCGATTATATAAACGCGGATCGACATTCGCAACATTACTTAACAACCTAACGTCGACTCCACACGCGTTAGTTAAGTTGCCAAACACCGATAAACGTAAATATGTGGTGTTTCAACAATAAATACCCGTGAAACTCGAGCCGATTTCAGTGACACACACACCCGCGCAAAATATCAATAAGCTCGTTTCTGATAGCTACATTCACAGTGGAATAAGTGGATTTTAGAGATAAACGTGGCTGCCACGTCGTGTGCGAGTCTCGCATCGCTTAAAGATGTCGAAATTAAATGTAACGTAAATTGAAGTCCAGGGCTCAGTATTATCCCTACTTTTATTGGAATCTGTTTCAATTGAAGCAGTTTCGGAATTTATGAGAAACAAACTTACAAACAGACAAACAGATTGGTAGACAAAAATTCTGATAATGCTGTTTCATGGGTAACGTGGATTTATTCTGACACACACCAGAGCCTTTCGTTATAATGTTCGTAAGTATAGACATAAATAAATAGCGGAGGCCTCTGTGGTTGAGCGGGGTTTTTTCTTTTTAAGGCGGGGGAAATGCTATTTACGCACAATACTGGGTCCTTTGCAAGGGATTAGACCATAGTTGATCATGGAGGCTTTCCCCTTTGACAAGGGGCAATCCGAACAACAATCAAGCCAGCTTGTGTGGAGACTCCGAGAAGTCGCACGGCCAACACCCAGTACCCACTAAAACCACCCTCCTCCCATGTGCCCCGCGCTTTTTATGCAGGAAAGACTTAGAACGTAGTTACGCCCAGTCCGATCCAGCGCAAAAAGTGTCTGAATGTGCCCCGGGAATCAGGACACATTCACTTCGTCAGCGGGGGTGATGAATCCTTTGCTCCCATGATAGCTAAAGTACTATACCTGCGTCTCCGGATGCAAGCTACCCGCCGGCGTCCGCGAATCGCATTAGTACGCGCAGTAGTACTCCTCTCCCTGTCTCGTTCGGCGGCCTCTTTTAGACACATTACCGTCTCGCAAAAAGTAACAGCAGCCCCCCAGGTATCGCTGCTATGCAGCGTGGCTTTCACCAGACTGCAGAGCGAGTCGATCGCTCCTACTTGTGTCCCGAGTTCGAAACGCTGCGGCGCCCATGCCGCGCACTCAACTAGCGTGTGAAACGCCGTGTCGGGTGCGCCGCACTGGCGGCAGTCCGGGGAAGGCAAGCAGCCCACAATGTGACACAGATACTTATCGAAACACCCGTGTCCGGTAAGTGTCTGTGTCATCCTGAAGGTCAGGGTTCCGCTTTCGCGGGTGACCCATTCTATTAGCTGCGGCCTGATTGCCTCCACCGTGTAGCCGCCGGCCGCAGGGTTTTCCAACTCTTGAGACCAGATGGCGAGCATGGAGGCGGTTTCCCGCTTCCTGATCGCCTCGTGGTTGAGCGGGCTAAGCCTTTGCCGGCCTACCTCACTACAACGCAGAGGCTCCGGGTTCGATTCCAGGTTCAATAAATTTCGGAAACATTTTGTCTCGGTTATTTACTATGATCTGGGTGTCTAGGATCGGCCCCAGACTAATCCGTTGTATATTACCCATAACACAAGCGTAACTTACTTAATTTGGGGATATACAATATATGTGTTTGTCTGCCGTTTATTATTATTATTATTTCACATATATTTCTATTTATTCTGTTTTATATTTTTTAATACACATATATGGACACATATTAAAAAAATATAAAAAATATTATTATAATGTAGAGGCCGCTTGATAAATTTAATGTAAATGTGGCGTGACACTAACCGGCGATTATCCCTGTCCACACCATATAGTAATGCACCCAAGGACAAGCCCCGGCCAGTGTAGGACTATTGTGGGAAATGAGGACAAAAAGTACCGGGCTATTGGGGTGAACTGCTAGTGGTACTAGGGGTCTAGGAATATGGGAACTATGGCGTCTGCCCGTCGCAATGTTCGGGGAACATGGAAAAATGGGCAGACGGTGACTCGCCACTCCCTGCATGGACCCCAAAAATGCCATAGAAGACAGGGACAACATGGGTGTGAGCGGCTAAGGGGTGTCGAGAGGTGGGCTGCAGGTTCACCGAAACTACTTCCGAAGTTAGGCCATTTATCACTTCCACCCCTGGAGCTGGAGTCTTAGCTCTAGCGATCTCCACTCCGTGCCGGCTGGCTAAGGCAAGCACGGAGATGGGGGCCTTGTCTTAGCCCCCAGAGTCAGGTACGAGGTATCGCTACTCACCTAAGGCTTCGCCACAAAGCCCCCCCGCCCCTGCGGGTTTATTATTTTTATTGTTATAATGGTGTCAACTATAACAGATTTATTTTGTGTGAATTAATATAAACAACAGCATTTAAACAGCGTCTACAACTTGTGTTTTAAATACTGTTTGAATTTTAATGGACACTAGACTAAATATGTTGCTAATTGTAAACACAAGATTATATTTATTTAACAAACAACTCACAGCATTCAGCAATACATTAAAATATCCACACATTTTAAATCAGCATATGTACGCCAATAAAGGATCTTAGTTCGTAAACCTTCTAAATAAAGATAACAACTTAAATTGAAATCGTAAATCATGTGAATAAAAACTAAAGGAATTTATTAACAACTGTCGTCAATACAAAAGATAAATCAATACGAAAGTCCTTACTCAGAAAGTACTGTCGAATATTGTCCACCACTCCAAAAGTTCTTACGATTTATTGTAGTGAACATCGTAACGTCTTTCAAAAAGATAGCAAAATAATTGGATTACATTCCAATTGAAAATCGCATCTGAAATATAAAAAATGTTTATTTTATACACTAGTTGCCTTCGAGGCAGAAAAAGCGATGTCCATCGAGGCGGGTACGCAAATTTCGGAAAAGCATAAATCTCACAGCTCCACCACTTTCAGGGACCTCCGAGGATTTGCACTCGAACCCTGTGGCCAAGGAGATAAGGTCCGTAATTGAAGAGTCGCATCGCGTTATTAAGTTGGTTGTGCGTAGTTGAAGGGGCTTCTTTTATACATTTATCACTTGTCAAGCCTGGACTCCGGCATTAAGGGGGATGTACACAGAAAATATGGCCGGAAAATTGTCCTTAAAAACACTAATGACGGCCATAACTTATTGGACGTTGATTTATTTTTGCCAACTTTGTAAATGTTAATATCGCGACGAATTCTATGAAGGTCAATTTGTAAGTCATTGATTGGAACAACGCAATTTGTATTATTTTTAGTAAAAAGTAGACTCGGTGGAGTAAAAATTAGAATTATCTATAAATCATTATATTAATACGTGAAGCTAAAACTTTGCACCCCTTTTTACTAAAATTGCGCGGACGGAGGAGTATGAGATTTCGCACAATTGTAGTTTATATAGAGAAGGAGTGCTAAATGCTATTTTTTTTTTCTTTCAATTATGCATAAAAATACATTAAATCAATAAAAAAAATATATTACACACACTACCATGTATTTGTCACACACACGCATATATACTCCTTTGTTTATTGTTAAAGTAAAATTAACAATGTAGCCTTGGCGAAATCTGTGATTATAGAAGTACAGTCTTGACAGCAGAACCTTAATAATATTCAAACTTATAATTTAAATTAATTATGGTCGAATTTCGACCAATGGGCGACCACTAGTTATAGATAAATATACAACTCAAAATATACTATAAAAAACATATATGTTTGAAAATAAATTTACAAAGTAAAATTGTATTATAATTGGGCTCAAAGGGCTTGTCTTGCGGTCTTATCGCTAGAAAGTAATTTCTTGTAGACGACACTAGGTTTATATGCATTTATTTGACATGTAAAATATTTATGGGAAAAATAAATACTTTTAGATATCATATGTAATGATTTTACTTATCTGAAAGCAGTAGGCAGCGCGTTTAAAAGTAGCCCTGACAGTGAAAGAAATGATTTATGTACTTTATTATAATTAATGTTACATTACAGCTTTCACACGGTCAAATAGACGGCACTTGTGTTGCATCACGGTGTGTAGGGGCCCTAAGGACGACGGGGTCTATATTTCGTCCATAAATCACTATTGGATTTGCATGTGAATGGGCCCACATACATACATATACGCACTATAATAATTCTATTTCAATATTCAGTATTAAGGGGGAGTTAATTGCATCAAGTACTTCAGGGAGGCTCTACGAAGTATCACAACATGTTACTATGGTAATCAAATATTTGTATTATCTTAAACTATTACCTCTGTTTGTATCGCACGTTTTCACAAATTCGAAAAATACTATCCTGTTCTTTTGGCCCGCAGCATTATATGATACAGTCTAACATTTGCAAAAATATTTCCGAATTGGGCCAGAAGTTCCTTTTTTTTTCTAGCCAGGGGAAATCCGCTTGAGGACCATAAGCCGCGACAAGGGCAGAACCTTGGGGGGATAATTCGCGACCCGTGTGTAGGATTCGCCAGATCGAGGGTGGCACCAGCATGCCCAGTCAGAACTGGTGCCATGCTGTTGCCACCCCCGGTTAGGGATACCCACTAAAACCCCTGGGTGTTCCGTCCTTCGCCTAATGCCAGGGCTACGGGTATATGACCTAGCCTCTCCGCAGCCCTGGCAGGCGTGGGCCCCCCTCACGAGGCTTCTTCCATTGCCGGGGGACTCATCCCCCGGCATCATCATGCCCTCGGCCAGAAGTTCCTGACACAACTCTTTACAATCAAATAAATAACTAATATCAATGCAATTCGTGCCACATATATACTTTGAAGTGAAACTTCTTTAGAATCGTTGTGATTTGAAAATTGTTGAAACGAAAAAGAGACACTAAAAAGAGATACACATAAATCTATAGGACTAACTCTGCGAGAGAACGAGATACGAGTTTTATTGTGCAGCTCAGATTAGAGAGGCAATAACATCGATGATTATACATAGGTCCAATTTGGACCGAAATAAAAGTGACAATAATATTTCTAGACTAAAACAGTGAAAAATTGAAAGTGATACATGAGAAGTTTATTTCGAATTATAATATGTTAAGGGATGCAGGCTTAAGGAATTATATTTACATTAATAAAAGTTATCTGTGAGCATATTTTATGAAATTTCACTTTTTCTTTTAAATGTATTTATAATGCGTTGGCAACAATACTGCGTTGATTCCTTGGTGTTGCACACATGGACGACGAGAATCGATTGAGTACATTGTGTTTTCTTGACTGTCATTCTTAATTAAAATTAAGTGCATTTTTATATTACACTAGCTGTCTACTACACTAGAATAAGCCTAAATGGCGCTCTGTTGCTCGTGCCTACCCCGCAAGGGAACTGGCGTGAAGTTATGTATGTATGTATGTATGTATGTACTAGCTGTCCCGGCAGACGTTGTTCTTTCCTGAAGAAATAAAATTTAGAACCCGATTGCAGCGCCACCTACCGGGTCCAATTGTGAATCTAAATCATCCTCGAATCCACTTGAATACACACAAAAAAAATTCATTGAAATCGGTCCAGCCGTTTAGGAGGAGTTCACTGTCAACACACGTACAGAAGAATTATATATAATAAAGATGAATATGAATCAGACAAGAACTATGATGAATTAAATTCACTATTCGCAATAGTTGCCTCGAATACTTGCTCGCAATGGGCCGTGTCCCCAAAGAACACGCAGAACTCTCACTCGCTGTAATGCAGTAGGGGCGAGTCGCTGGAATGTTAATGTTCGCGTGTCCGCATGTTCTGCGCCAGTTCCAGCAACTTGTAATGAGCGGTCATTCCCGTGTCCTCTTTGATGTCTACTCCGGCGATCTCACCGGGAAGGAGGAAGCGAGTGGCGTGAAGGCGCCTGCCCTCTGGCGAGGGGCCAAGGCGGCCGATATATTAGGCACTTGACACTGGTTTATAATTATAGTACGTAAAGCATTATCATGATATGTCAAATAATTATTTATTTTAATTTTAAGGACGTACATCCATATACTTCACTCTGAAACGAAAGCTTATGTAGGCTTCACTAAATTTCACTTATACATATTTCAACTTAACTATGGTCTGTTTCAAATATAAAGGTATGGCTGACACATCCATAAAACGTAATTTGTAGCGTTGTCGTAAAATTCCTAGGAAATAAATATTGATTTCAATTATATAAAAACATGAATCCTGCCGTCGTATTTGAGATAGACTACATCATATAAACAAATTGGTAAAAACCGTGGCAGCACAATTAGGTAATATCTATAAACAGCATCTCGGGATAACCTAATGACCAATTAAAAGACCACAGTTTGTCCATAAGTAGATATAGTTTACGGTCTTATTCATATCAAGGTATACGAAGTTTGTGGGCTTTTCTAAGAATCGTAAAGGAGCCTAAAACACTCTAACTCATATGATTCAGATGCTCTTCTCTATGTTATTCTCCTCCTACTTTGCCAGGGGGTAGAGCACTTGCCCGCCTGGATGGCTACCACCCCTGGTCTAGAGCATGCCGCCATAACAACCTTGAGTAGTGTTCCGCCATTAGCGGCCAGGTTCCAGCTCCATCTACGAGTCCGGCAGCACATTGGTAGCACCTTTAGTGTTGCAAACGTATATAGGCGACTCTAGCGATTAAAAAATATTACAGCACCCTGATTTCAGGAAGAAGCTATTATTGCCTATTATACCCTCTATTACCGCATAGCCTAATAACCGCATGGTTGTGGCTGTTTTGTAGGAACGGTTACCGTCGCCACGTTAACCGCAACATAATATACGAAGAGTTGCAATAATAATCGGCCCTTTCGCGAATCGACCGCAACCAAAACTATTCAATAACAGATTGGAATCGATTTTCCTACGATTACATGCATTGATACGGTGGCGGAACGCGGTTTAATTTTTAACTGTTGCCCAATTTAAACCAAATGATGGCTTGACGATAGCTCGGTGGCCACTCACATGTATACCAACTAAGTATTTACGTCTTGAATGAGAAAATGCTGAGTTTTAGGATTTATTGGCATACCGTGCCACTGCGTTCATGTAAGACTATTTTTTTATTTTATTGCATGAGTTGTAGACAGTCAGACGGCCCACCTTATGGAAAGCGGTTACTATCGCCTATGGACATTTGCAACACCAAAGGGGCTACCAATGTGCTACCGCTCTAAAGGGAAACTGGAACCTGGCCACTAATGCCGGAACACAACTTAAGATTTTTATGACGGCATACTCTAAATCTGGGGTGGTAGCCCTCCGGACGGGCAAGTACCCTACCATCTGGCTGTGGCGTATTTTGTCGCCTCTTACAGACAGGCCGCCCCGCCGCAGGAAATTGTATTATTTCTCCGTTCCTGCATGGATAAAAATACATGTCGTTACTTCTTTCTGTCTATTGAATTAGATATTTTTTTTATTACAGGAATACAGTAGATAGTTTGACGGTCCACCTGATGGAAAGCGGTTACCGTCGTCTATAGACATTTGCTACACTAAAGATGTCACCACAGGTCTTGAGGAAGTATAATCACATCTTTTTTTTTAAACTCCATATGCTCTAGAAAAATCTCTGCTGGAAGTTAATTGCAAAGCTTTACTGTGCGCAAGAGAAACGTCCTTGAGGACCGTTGCATACACGAGGTTGATGACTTAAGAAAGTCAAAATTTGGCGACCAATAGTAGTAAGCAAGAGATCTATTAGGAGCTGACGTAGCTGCTATATTGTTTTCTGTGCAGGATTTGGCACACTGTTTACTTCGTTTCATATCTTACAGCAAAATACATTCACGTCCATAATACAAAATAGAAATAACAACACCATTGTGTGGTTTCGTGATCCTGCATTACAAACCACCAGTTACTTTGGAAAGAGGAGGCTTGAGCCAAGTAGGATATTTAGAGGTTGGTTATTATTTTTTATTTAACATGATATAATATTTTTTTAAGTTTTCGCGACTAGTAAGAAAACTACGTTTTAACAGTTTAAACGTACAAATCATGATCATACAACAGAAGTGTTACAACGAGGTTAGGTAAATATCATATCAAATAAACGTGCATGTATGAAGAGATTAATGAAAGTAAATGAAGCGATAGTTTGTTTTTTAGAAAGTGGAGATCTATAGTCTCTGCCTACCCCCATGGAAAATTGGCGTGATAATATGTATGTATGTAACAGTTTTAAGGGCGGTCGGTCGGAATAATAAAAATCAAGTAAATTACCGCGTTTAAAACCGTTAAAACGTAGTTTTATTATGGTATTAGTTATTAGCTTTAAGTAAACGTAAACGCATGTATTCTTCGGTTTACGCCGTAACCCGATTAGGATTTAATTCAATCGTCACTCAATTACTGTAAAACAACAGACCCCCTTGAGCCGGAGCGGCGGAGAGCAGCGCCGCCTCCTTAAGCCGACTCCACACTGCACTATTTACACTACTACGAGTGTCTTACCATCCGTTCCTGACACAGGCATGTTCTTTGCGAAAACCGAGCTACACGTTGCTTTCCTTGTTTACATATAATATTATTGAGACCGCCACGTTAAGCATTACATGTTATGTTCACAACCTGTTAGATATAAACACAGCACTTCTGTAAATGTTATTTTTAACCGACTTCAAAAAAGGAGGAGGTTTTCAATTCGTCGATATGTTTTTTATATGTTCATTACTCGATTTCTCTGTTAATTGTGGACCAATTTCCAAAACATTTCTTATAATCGAAAGGTTATGCTCCCAAATTGGTCCCATTGTCACCATGTCAGTATCTGATGAGTGGATTCCAAGGAATTAGAGTAGCTCACGAAAATTGTTAACCAACTTCTTCGTAACACGATATCTGCGTTAATTGTAAACCGATTTTCAAATTGTTTTCTTTACTCGTAAGTCTACACTCCCGAGGTAATACCATGGTCACCAAGTCAGGATCTGATGAGTTGATCCCCGTAGAAATCGAGAGCAACCTTTGTTGAAGACCATATACACCGAAGAGTGAGATGGCAAATTTGTGTACGCGTGCCAGTTGTACAATTTACAGTACTACAACTAAAAAGAAAAAAAATAACAAAACCAAAACGACTTCACACTAAAAACCAAACAATAAATATTTAACCGACTTCCTTCTACAACATCTGGAACTTGGTGCGAAGTAAAACGTAAAACAACAACAACAAATTTACAAAATATAGTCATTTTTATGTCTGCATGTATATCTGTCCTTGTTCGTCGAACTGTAGATTATAACTATAAGAAATGAATTTGTCGGCGGCGTCCCAATGGCATTTAACGCTCTTAATCTATGCAAAAACCAAGAAAAAATACAATGTCCTGTGGCCGGACGGTCTGTCATAAGAGGCGATAAAACAACCCACAACCAGGTAGTAGGGCATTTGCCCATCTGGATGACTACCCCTGGTCTAGAGTATGCCGCCAGAACAACCTTGAGTTTTGTCCCATTAGTGGTCAGGTGCCAGCCCGCCTTTAGAGAGCGGCAGCACATTGGCAGCACCTTTGATGTTATGCTTTCCATCAAGTGGACTGTCTGCCTGTCTGCTGAACTCATACAATAAAATATATGGTGAATTAACTTTTCGTTGTTACTGGTTCTTCTCAGTGACCACCTCACGTTTTCACCCGGACAAACTATTTCGCAAATCGCGTACAATTGCAAAGCAGTTAAATCTGGTATCTTGTAGCCTTTTTGAAATTGTACCATTTTTAACGACACTGAGAGCAATATATAATACATACATACATACATAACTTCACGCCAGCTCCCTTGCGGGGTAGGCACGAACAACAGAGCACCATTTAGGCCCATTCTTACACACCTCACTTGCTTCTTTGACATTCATAACTCTTGTCACGCTAGTACACGATCAATTTGATCATGGAAGGTGTGTCGTGGCCTTCCACGACTTCTGCATCCATCCATCTATCTGCATGCAATATATAATGATCGCGTTAAAGACAAAATACTTGTTTCACGCGTTAGACCAAAATTAATTATTACGCCGTGGTGTGCAGGCGCCCTAAGCGTCCTCCCCTCCCCTCCCCGCGCCCCGCGCCCCCCGCCTCGTCCGCCAACCGAAGTCCCGATATATTACCAAATTAACTTTCGTGTAAACGCTTTAAGGGATTATGTTTCGGCCCTCCGCTGTTTACGGTTACCCTTTTTCCAAGGAAACTCAATCGATCAACGAAATTAATTAAGGAGCGTTTAATTATTTACACTATTATCCACACTTGCGTACAGAGGTCGGCTCATTCCCTGGGGATCCCTTCATCTGTGATATGATGAAAGATAGAGTGATTCTACGGCTGAGGCTGAGCCTGCCATTTTGTTAGGAGACTGATATACCAGCCGCACTTGTCCAAGGTGAATTTGCCCGGTTTATTATATTACTAGCTGTGCCCGCGACGTCGTCCGCGTGGAATTTGCTTTCAAAACCCTCCTATTTTGAAACGTTCTTCATTGGTGCTCCGCTGCTATTGGTCTTAGCGTGATGATATAGAGCCTATAGCCTTCCTCGATAAACGGGCTATCTAACACTGAAAGAATTTTTCAAATCAGACCAGTAGTTCCTGAGATTAACGCGTTCAATCAAACAATATATTAGTATATTTGGTTACAACACTAATACTTACATCTTAAATATCGCGATATATTTTGAATGAAACGTCCGAATTGAATAATTCAAAAATTTCTAGAAAGGTATTGAATTCGTCTTGAATATGGAGTAATTTATTTTGATAAGGATTAATACCAAGGTACAAAATAAAGAGTTTTTAAAGTGACAGCATTTTAATGATTAAAAAAAATAAAAGAAAACACTTATTGTGAGATAACTACAATAGTTAGACATATGGTTACACGATATTTTTTATAGACAATTATATGTTCTGCAAAGTGGTAGTACATTGTTTTGTTCTATAATCAATAGTTTTCTCAGCGCACGCCGATTAAGGATTTTTTCGGGTCATTTTTTTACACCTTGGGTTACATTATTGGTCTTTTAGTAAGGATTCCTATTTTTTTTAAAATATAATATAGCCTATAGCCTTCCTCGATAAATGCACTATTCAACACTGAAAGAATTTTTCAAATCGGACCAGCGGTTCCTGAGATTAGCGCGTTTAAACAAACACACAAACAAACTCTTCAGCTTGATAATATTAGTATAGATTAACGTTACCTCAATGTATAAGGTGTTATAATAGTTGGTAGTTCCAGGATCATATCCAAGATAGATTGGTGTTCTCGTCCTCAATTTAAATTTGATGGTGTGAAAATCGCAATCAGTGAAACAGTAATAAATCTTGGGATCGTTATTGACAGAAAGCTGTCTTGGAGGCCTCACTTCACCAATCTCAGCCGAAGACGCTTAGAAGACTTAAAAATTTCCTCCCTACTGCTACTAAAGTAATGCTTGCTCAATCTCTGCTGTTACCCATACTTGATTATGCTGATGCCAGCTATATCGACTTAACACAAAAACTACTGAACAAGCTTGGTCGACTTCAAAATGTCTGTATTTATATTTGATTTGCGCAAATATGAGCACGTTTCCGAATATCGCAAGAACGCCTTCGCCGGAACGTTCACTTGCTCTCTCTTTTGTACAATATCCTTTTCGATTGACTTCCTACATCTTTCTCATTCCCGTTGTTTGCGCTCTAGTAATAATCTCTCCTTAAGGACACCTGTACACACTTCTTCCTTCGTTTTTAAAATCATGGTTTTTAATTATTTTTGGTCCTCTCAGATATAATAGTGCTGCTTATTCTGTATATATTATGATATGTACTGTGTTTATATAGTATATAATACAGACTTATTTATTTATTTAATATGTTTTGAATGTCTTATGTTATTGATTGTCTACACCGCCGCTCTCATGTTTTAATATTTTCCTTAGTTCAGGGGGTTGCCCACAAGAGATCGCTTTCAGCGATAAGGCCACCCTTTGTTCAACATTTATTGTATCTAGTTTTTAAGTTTAAATTTTGGTGAACAATAAAGTGTTTTCATTCATTCATTCATTCATTCAAGGTAGAAAGAAAGAATCGCTATGTTTTTTGATCGGGCTTCATCTGGGATAATGTTAAAGTTATTGACTGTAGCCAAATACATCTTATTTATAGCGTTAAAAATGACGCCGTTAACAAATAGCTACATTAGTGTACATACATTATCTATCAATATCAAACGCCTTTAATGATTGATTATAACAATATCGCATCATAAATTACGCGTTAACCTATCGCTACATCTGCGTGAAACGGTCTATAACTATAACAATGTCCCAGACGAAGCAGTAAGGTTACACAGTCGGCCAACAAACATTAGTTCAGTAAACTGCTTAAGTAGTGCATGCTTCCCGGCCCGGATTCGAACCCATAACATTTTGAACATGAGTTTGAGACGTACTCAGGCTTATGTTATTGGCAGCGCCATTATCCATTAATCTCATAAATAATTTATTTGCTCGCGCTCTTGGAGTTTTTTATCCTCTTCCAATAATTCTTGTTCGCTACGAAAGCAAACAAGACACATTTAAATTGCAAAATATAATATTTCCAAATCCGGAATGTGAAGTCGAAAGAGATATTCGATGAATGCGAACGGCGAAGCGGGCGCCTAAACCCACGCCTCCAAAGCCACGATTATTACATTTCTTTTTAAAAGTTGTTTTAAGATTTGTACAGTTGCGGCTTACGATTTACATCTGTTTTGTATGTCTGTGTTGCTTTCAAAAAATAAATGTTTTCCCACGTTTGACGGTTTTAAGCGTGCCTTTTTATTTGATTTTATATCCGCCAGGTGGTAGGGCATTTGCCCGACAGGATGGCTACCACTCTTGGTCTAAAGTATGTCGCCATAACAACCTTGAGTTGCGTTTCGGCATTAGTGACCAGGTTCCAGTCTCCCTTAAGAGAGCAGCAGCGCATTTGTAGCACCTTTGGTGTTGCAAATGTCCATAGGCGATGGTAACCGCTTTCCATCAAGTGGGCCGTCTGCCTGTCTGCTGATCTCCTGCAATAAAAAAAATAAAAAAAATCGACGTTTCGACCACTTTTCAGTAGCCGTAATCACGGAGGACGTGACGTCCCTGGATGTGCCTCGGCAGGGAGGTCCTCCGACCTCCACCCGCTTCCACTACACCATTCGGAGTGGGGCTCTCGCAGAAGGAGGCGACCGCTCGCCATCTTCAGCAAATTACGACTACTTAACATCAATCACTTCACCCAAAATAGTTAAGACTTCCAATGTTCATAATTTAGTATCCCACTGCGGCAGTCGTATACGGAGTGACAGCGAAGCTGCGGAGATTCCGGTTATCATTTGTAATAATCCGCAACTGGATAAAGGCGAAGGTAATTCGGCGCGCGGACGCGACGCCGCGAAGTTGCGCCATAAATTAGGGCGCGCGCACGCCCGGCACGCGCCCGAAGCACGCCTGCGCCCGACTTCGTAACTCCGACACGCGACACAGATAACTGCTTCCTACGAATTTTGATCAAATATTATCATTGACTTGGAGCGAACATACTCATCATATTGTTTTATTTATACCAACACAGCCAGGTGGTAGGGCATTTGCTCGACTGGGTGGCTACCACCCCTGATCTAAAGCATGTCGCCATAATAACCTTGAATTGTGTTCCGGTAGTGGCCAGGTTTCAGTCTCCCTTAAGAGAGCAGCAGCGCGTTTGTAGCACCTTTGGTGTTATAAATGTCCATAGGCGATGGTAACCGCTTTCCATCAAGTGGACCGTCTGTCTGTCTACTGAACTCCTGCAATAAAAAATAAAAAAATAATATAAATCAATGAATGAATAAATTAAAATTTTTTATTGTTCACCATCAACTTCAACCTAAAGAATAATTGTATTAGAACAATGGGCGGCCTTATCGCTCATAGCGATCTCTTCCAGTAGTAGTTTTCCAATAAAATTATTAGCTACTGACTTATCCAATGTAAGAATCTGAAATGCCTCTTAGAGCGCTGGTGTTTTCGTCAATCTGTTGGGCCTCGTAGTGCGGATTGAACAATAATCTAGATTTGGTAGCATGTCGTGATGACCGCCGACGTTGTATTACCAATAAGTATAAATAATGCATAATCAAAAAATTGTGGTCTACCAGTTGGCATGAAAATTTCTAAAATTCATTCTTTTATATACGTAATAAATAAAATAAAACATTACCGTTGGACAAACGTTCGGTAGAAGTCAATCGTAAATTCACAAGTCGAAAGCGCGTCGAACAAAGATAAAGGCTTTCACTGTAAAGAAATGCCATTTTTCATGGCGGCATAACTTCGCAACGGGACGGGAATCCGTTCCTTCTAAATGTGTACAACATTTCTCCAACAAAGGTTCATAGTCTTCAACTGAAGGTTAAAATTAATATGTTTTAATCTTTTTGTAAGTCACAATGAAGTACGTACATTGTATTATACTTACAAACATACTAGTACCTAAGTCAAAAGTCTAGAGTAAGCTGTATGTAAAACAAGGAGTCAGAGTTGTTTACTTCACGATCTTATACTCTCAAGTGAATAGTCACGCCATGGTTCAAGTATCGACATGTATTTTATATTTTTAAGTACGATCCTACAGCAATATGTAAGTAGATGAAAAGATGTAAAGTGTATCGGAACAATTCGAATGAATAGAGGCCTCCGATCGGCCAGCAAATGCCAAAGGAAACTTTTCATACCCAATTTCGAGGCAACTTTTTCTCGTTACTGAAGTGTAGCGAATGTAGTGGGGCCACATAAGCAGCGGACGTTTTCTTTTCAATATGGAACATATTTGAAAATATATGAAAAAGAAGCAAGTCTTTCGTTCCTTCGAAATGTAACTGGAACTGTTGTAATAACTCAGTTTTAACAGTTTCTATCCAAATGCTGACAAAAACATCTCATAACGTGAGTGCGGTCGTTATTAAAAACAAAATCAGCAGTTTTAGTATATACAAGCTTCTACCCGCGACTTCGTCCGCGTGGAATAGTAAAAAAAAAAAGTAAGTTAAATGTTGCAGACTCATTAGTTTAAAACCTATTTTTCTCATAGAATATAATTCTGAATGTGATTTTACTTCTTATGTCAAACTGTTTTTTGTCGAGTGAAAATTATTAAGAGGAATACACGTATAAATATCCATTGTTGTGTTTAATAAGTTTATGTATTTGAAATAATCCAAAATGCAGGATATTTCTATTAAAAATAATTATATCTCTCGTTCAAAAACTGCCGATTTTGAATCATTCTTCATTGGTGCTTTACCCCTATTGGTCTTAGCCTGATGATATATAGCCTATAGCCTTCTTCGATAAATGGGCTATCTAACACTGAAAGAATTTTTCAAATCAGACCAGTGGTTCCCGAGGTTAAGGCGTTCAAGCAAACAAACAAACTGTTCAGCTTTATATATTAGTACAAGATGTTCATTTATTTCTATCCGCCCAGTTAAATCATCTACTTCGCACCATAGCAAGAACAAAGTGAAGTATTCTTTTTCCATGCTTGGCACGTAAATATTTAAAAAAAGCCAGTAAAGCCACCATCGCCTTTGTAAATACAATTAATTCTTGGGACTGTTTGAACGAGATCATTCTCCAGCGCCTTTTATACATAATTAGTGAGACTGTGTGGACATGGGCTTAATTGCAGATAGTCAAATTTAACTTGGACAGTATTTCCATTTTCTGTTCGACAATTATAAACATACATATTCTTTAACCCCACTTATTAAGCTTATATTAATTACTCGTTGTTATTTTGTTTGTCATCTGTGGAGGCTTATCAATAGCTCATCTTCACACACTTAAAACATTACCTATATATATGCTTATAAACATTATCTCAATTAAGATTCTAAACTTTTTTTATGTATTATATTGTTACAACTTAGGTTCCGACAAAAATAAATTCCACCTGCATATCTGTAAAAACACATTTTATTACCTGTCGGTATTTGAACTAATTGAAATTCTTTTATGATCGTTTTCTTTTGTTTACTTATTTATTGGCATACGTTTCTAGAGAACAGCCCATTGTTTTATTGTACCCGTTTATGGTCGCTTGCGGCCGGATCATTAGCCAGGTGTTGCGGATTACGTCAACTACGATACGGGCACATTTGTATTTGTGAGGTATAAAACGACGGCCTGAGGGGGAGAGGGGGCAGTCGAGCGAGAACCACGATCAAGGCGGTACGAGTGTACATTTGGGAATCTATTAGTGACAGACTTTGCGCGTTATACCTGTGTTATACGTGTTTGTATAGTTCTAATAAACTCTATAGTAATTCTAACGGCATTTTAATTAGAATCCCGCAATTTGTAATAATATATATGTAGATTAATTAAAAGTTTTTGAGTTGCTTGTTAGACACATTTTATTCGGTCGCGATGCTAGTGGCCTCAGGCAGCCCCGCTCGCGATTCGCGTGATCCTGCTCGTAGATTTACATTTTTATAAGTCGTGCTGCCAAATAAATACAAGTTTCAAGACAACTTTGGAGTCTGCCTCCAATTTATCATTTCAATTTCAAAGCTTCTCCCGTTCAAATGTTACAATATTTTTTTAAATAATAAGTGTTTGAAAGAGATGATCAATGCGAATATATTACTACTTTTTTCATTTCATATAATAACAGTAATTTCCATTCGCAAACATATTTTTGAGCAAAAAAAAAATGTAATGATGTTCATCATCGATACGAAGCACTCTGATCGTGTGTCACGCACTTGGCCGATTTCTTGATATTAATAAAATGATACGTATATTCCAAATGATAATTTGTTTTGGAACTAATCAGGCAGAAATTGAAGAATCGAACATTGTGTAATGAAAATATCGGAGTAATATAAATGTTCCAATGACGCCATTGCGCCGAATAAGATAAACGAGTTTGTATTGCCAGCGTTTGATATTTCCCCTTTAAATAAAGACGGTAGCTGAAGGGAGGGGCGGGGGGGGAGGGGGTGGTCCAAGTACACTCCAATTTTACGCGCAAACGGATTTCTCATTTTGTGCCTTAATTCGTGAGAATTCCAACAGACATACAAAATGTATAAAAGGTGAGTTTATCGAGCACTTGTCCTGATTCACTGATGACTAGTATTCGGAGCTGGACTCGATTCTGCGCTAAGGCTGCGGCCACACTCCACTAAAATAATGAAACAAATAATTATAAGTCTCAGTCAAACAAATATTTATCCGTGCAAGAACGGAGAAAGAATACAATTTCCTGCGTTGGGGCGGCCTGTCGTAAGAGGCGACAAAACAACCCACAGCAAGGCGGTAGGGCATTAGCCCGACTGGATGGCTACCACCCCTGGTCTAAAGTATGTCACCATAACAACATCGAGTTGTGTTCCGGCATTAGTGACCAGTTTCCAGTCTCCCTTAGGAGAACAGCAGTGCATTTGTAGCACCTTTGATGTTGCAAATGTCCATAGACGATGGTAACCGCTTTCCATTCAGTGGGCCGTCTGCCTGTCTGCTGAACTCCTGCGATAAAAAAAAAGTCTCATGTCAATTTGTGATAAATGAAGGTAGGAGTTCAATCTACGTTTTGTTGAAACTATTCTTTACTATCTACAATATTACGAGCTTGGAGATTAATGTGTACTTGCCTATTGACTTAAACAAAGAGGTATATCTTACAGTTGTATCAAATATCTTCTCGATAAGTGTGCATTAGACTTAGACTGCATTTCCACTTACCATCAGGTGTAATGACGATCAATCGCAGCCCTGTACAATATAAAAAGTTAATAATTAACATCTATGTATGTATTGGCCACTGCAAATATAAAAAAAACGAATCGCAACGGACAAATGAAAAAACACTTGAAGTTTTACGGGCAGGTTTTCAAATTGGACAAGTACATTAACAATCTGCCTGTAAAAGTTCAAGTGAAAATTTTTTTGCGATTCGTTTTTCCACTTGTCCGTTGAAGTTTCACTTCTACTATGTGTCCCTGGTTCCAGCACGCATTTCGATTTTTCGTAGATTTACTGGAAATTATGATTTGGTTGGTACATTTTAATGAATGCATTTTTTATTAAAATCCGGAACCAGAAAAATGTCCATAGTCTACTCTAAAATTATGCCGCCTCTCCACGCGGCCGTAACGCTTTTTCGTGACAGAAAAATCCTAATACCCCCGTCTATATAAGATTCACTTCAAAAAAATTCGAAACTCATTTACAAATATAGCAGCTAGCTCAATCCCTTTTTGCAAATCCATTATATTGCTATACCAAGTCTATTGCCAGACTTGGGCCTCATCACTTCTTGAAGGAGTAACAGTCACAGTCAGTATATCCGCCACGCTTATCTTTTTTTATTTTTTTATTGCAGGAGTTCAGCAGACAGGCGGACGGCCCACTGAATGGAAAGCGGTTACCATCGCCTATGGACATTTGCAACACCAAAGGTACTACAAATGCGCTGCTGCTCTCTTAAGGGAGACTGAAACCTGACCACTAATGCCGGAACACAACCCAAGGTTGTTATGTTATGTTATCTACAGCGGATTGACGGGTTTACATTTCGATAATCTCATCACGAATTTGTCTTCAGCCGTCCACACGTGGTAATTTTAACAATATGCAAATAGCTCAAAAAATTAGAACTTACCTCGATTGAAACGCGAGTTCGAGAGGCGAGTGCGCCGACTACTAAGCTACCGCGAGATCTTCAGCTTAACAACACCTGGGTGACTAATAAAAGTGCAACTCCGCTAACAAAATGGGCCATTAATGGTGGTTAGTGCACTCGCGTTCAGCTGTTGCGAGGGGCGCAGTTGCGCTCCGTTTGCGCCCTAATTGGTGCGTTAATGGCGCGGACCCCGTTATGGCGCCACTTCTGAATATTTACGAGCGCAATTATGGCTGTCTTCGCGCCACTTAACACCTTCTCATAACAAACAAGACGCTGCTATGCTTTATTAAGATAACAAGGCATTGTAACCTCATATTCATTATCTGTGCTGTTGCATTTTACAATGGCAGAAGGATAAAATAGATTAATTAGATTATGCGCTCTATAATGACAGGTCGCATAATCTAACATGTAATAAAACTTCGAAATTCTGTAAAATTAAAAAAAAAGCTAAAAACCGAGTCAGGGAGATGTAAGAAGTGAAATAGAACTAATTTGGATTTTTTTCAATTTTTTTATTTCTCTGTTTATTTGTTTGTACGAGCTAATCTCCGAAACGACTGGACCGATTTAAATGAAATTTTGTATGGTGGTAGCTTATATCCCTGGTCAACATATAGGATCCTTTTGATATATTTGATAGTTAAAAAACTTACCACGCGGACGAAATCGCAAACATCAGCTAGTTATGATATGTTTCAGTTGTTTTATAGTTTTACTACATGTAGTTGTATTGATTATATTTACGTGTCCAATTTCATCCAAATAGATACAGTAGTTTTATAGTAACCGATGGAGCAGCGCGACAATTTTTATCATCAAGTTTTAGTTTAAACTAATTGTAGTTCTAAACTATCGCGTTAACACGTTTTCCATCTGAAACGACGATTACAATATTGTTGCACGAATGTTGTCTGTATATTTGTAATAGCGCTATAATAAAGTGTAATCGGCTTGCAGCCGGAGGGGAGCACAGGGGAAATCGGGGCGCGGCGTGTGCTCGCTGCAATTTGCATCTCTGCCCCACTCCACCCTCCCCTAAACATACACACTCGCTTTGTTTATTCGTTTCTCCAGTACCGATGGGATGCTGCGTACAAATTGACATGCGATAGACACGTAAAGAAATTTTGTGATAGAAATGGTTTATGAGGAAATAACTTGTAATTTTTCTCAAATACAAAAGTTTTATTCAAAATAAGTTCCACTGCAAAACACTTTTTGAAGATCATACATATAAGTTAAAATTAAAATTTATTCCCTAAATATAGGACATCGCAAGCGGGAAGAAACTCTCCAGGAACACGTCTAGCTAAAATAGTTTTGCTTTATATGTCTTGTTATATTTGTATCCTAAGCAAATTTTTTAATAAGTTTTATACAGAAGTATGCTACAGAATTACAACAGTGGGTGAACAGTTCGTACTTAGGAAGACAAAGACATAAAAAAGGAAAGAAGAAAAAGTATGTCTTTGTAGACCAGGGCCATAAAAATGGCCCGGACTTTTGGAGCGCTTGCCTGGGGCCATGGGAAGGCCAACATGTAGAGGCCCCTTGACAAAAATGTAAATGTGGCGTGACACTGACCGGCGATTATCCCTGTCTACACTATATAGTAATGCACCCAAGGACAAGCCCCGGCCAGTTTAGGACTATTGTGGGAAATGAAGATAAAAAGTACCGGGCTATTGGGGTGAACTGCTAGTGGTACTAGGGGTCTGGGAATATGGGGACTATGGCGTCTGCCCGTCGCAATGTTCGGAGAACATGGAAAAATGGGCAGAAGGTGGCTAAGGGGTATAGAGAGGTGGGCTGCAGGTTCACCGAAGCTACTTCCGACGTGATGCCATTTATCACTTCCACCCCTGGAGCTTGAGTCTTAGCTCTAGCGATCTCCAGTCCGTGCCGGCTGGCTAAGGCAAGCACGGAGGCGGGTACGAGGTGTCGCTACTCACCTAAGGCTTCGCCACAAAGCCCCCCCGCGGGAGAAAGAAGAATATTCTCAGCGTTATGATAATGAGGAGATCTACTGAAAGTTCATACTGCCACAAATCTCCACAAATTCCTGGCATGGTTGGCAAGATACTTGTCACTTGCCGTCAGCGTCAGTGCACAACTTTTTAACTACAATTTTTGGCGCAATTTTTTTTTTTTCTTTAAAATTGTCTCTTGATACTTGATAATAGTTGACGGAAAAAATATAGCAACAAAAAATTGTATTTGCAAAGTAGTTGCAGTGACGCCGACGTCGTGGAATTACGGTAGCTCTCCAGAAACCATTTTTACTTAAGGAACAAATATTTTTATTGAAGTGAAACTTCTGTATAGACGGGGCCTTACGATTTTTCTGTCACGAAAAAGCGTTAGGGCCGCGTGTTCTCATTTTATTTTGAAGATAAGTAAAAAAAATGTAGATAAGTTTTTTTTTATAAACTTTTGTAAGCAAATAACTGAAACTAAACTTTATTTTTTCATATCATTTCGAAGTGTCCGTTTGTTTGTATTCTTAACATATCTTATCATTAGGCATTCCTTGACACCTCTTCAATAATATTTGGAAGGAATATATCTTCTAAAAACCGATATAATGGATTCATAACAAAATAATGAAATCAAGTGCATGTCAGTGGGTCCACACTAAATTGCCTAGAACTTAATAATGCACAGTTTTTCGTCAGAAATAATAAATTCTCATAAATAATGTTCACTTTCAAGCAACATCATAATGCATTTAATGAAATCAAACTGCAAAACATCACACTTCAAGTCCCCGACAAGAAAAAAGTGTCGCGACAGCATATGTCTAACTATTATAATTATGCCACAATAAGTGTTTTTTTATTTTAAAAAACGCTCTTTATTTGTATCTTGGTATTCATCCTCATCAAAATAAATTGCTTCATATTCAAGACTGCTTTAATAGCTTTATATAACTTTTTGAATTATTCAATTCGGACGTTCCATTCGAAAGATATCACGAGTTTAAAAATGTAAGTATTAGAACACGCGGCCGTGACGCTTTTTTGTGAGCGAAAAAATTGTGCCAATGCTGTATTGCTTATCGGCAAGACTTTCATAGACGGGCCGATGGTAGGGGGCGCAAACAAACAAACAATCAGCGTTCAGCGGCGGTCCCCGGTGCAACGCCATATATCGCAGATGGATTTAACACACCCACACACATACCCAAATATTAACTGTAAAAATGCTTTATAGAACAATAATGATAACAAATCCCGTGCGAGAACACATTCGCGTGCGGCCGCAGCGCCATCTTGCTTTCGGCCCGTTTACTTTATAATTTATGGCTTATTTTAATTAACAGCGTTCCAGAGCACCCCCTCCCTCCGCCGCGGCGAACCCTCTCCGTTAAGCAAATTATTCTAAAAGATATATTATCTTAGGTTTTCAACGCTTTCAATGTACCTATTACAGTAATGCATATTTTCAAGTATCAAATTTCGTTCAAATGATTTTCTTTAAGTCGTCGTCGGCTAAACATTGTCCACTGCTGGACGTAGGCCTCTGAACTTGTTGCAACATTGATCTACTGTTAATCGAAGAAGTTACGCAGACGCAGCTCATCGGTTCACCTGACTAGACACTTTATAAGTAATCATGTACTTGTGCTTTAGTTTTAATTGTTTATAAATTGTACACTTGAAATAATTAAAGAGATATTTTCTAAAGCTACTTGTTACTCCTACTCATACGAAGTGCCCACATATAACTCTCACTAATAGTACAACTGTTAAGAAATATATATAAATATTGGGGAGATAAAGACGCATTAGTTGGCTTTAGAATGTGAGGTAATAATCCTTCAGTCACTCTGAACTCCTGCAGAGATTGCGCTCGCCTCATTTTCACAGCTTGTTACATGAAATTAAAATACAAAAATTAGTTTCGTCCATAACGTCATTACAAATGATAGCTACTTATTCTTCAAATGTCCTATTTATTTCTTGGTGGGGTCAAAATACCAGGGAATAAATGTCGAGATGGCAAACAAAGGAAAGGGACTGAAAGAGCAACTCGCACGACGTTCTTTTGTTGTATTCAATTCAATTCAACGAACAGAACAATTTGTAATATCTTTTGTTACATCGTTTGGGCTAAAAATATGTTATAATCCCTGTTTATAAAAAAGGGTACAGATCTTGGGAATATAATTATGCTCTATTTTCGACGCTACTGAAGAGAACTAGTCTCACTGTAATACAATTTTAGTCTATTTATTATGAGTATATACTGTACAAAGAAAGAAAGAAAAAACTTTATTTGAAAAAATTGCGACGCAATTACATTCCTTATACATTTTTATACACAAAGCATATTTTGAGAATTTGTACGCCGCATTTTCAGCAAACAAGGTTTGCACTCAGCATATTGCTGTGTCGGAACAATCTTCGACACAACGCTGATTTTCAGTGCAAACCTTCCTTTAGGTGTAAGAACAAAATGACCCAGTTTTGTTAATTAAATAATAAATGAGAATAATAATTAATAAAAACTAATTCTACTTATATAATATTTAAATTGTAAAAAAACAAATAAATAATTTTTAATAAAAAACCAACAATAAATACGTTGCTATTGTACGTGTGTTTATCTATCGGTGCGCGACATGTACAAAAAGCGCGTCGTGTGCGTTGCTCTCTACGAATGTCGGGAGCTACACCGCTTGTTTACTTCAGTGTTTGGCGTTTGGCGCAACAGAACTTGGATGCCTTGGCATGTTTGGCAAGTTCTTGATTTCTTCGCACAGTGCAGTCAAAATGAAAATAAGCGCTTTTATTTTGATATTTTTCGGTCACATGTCAATATTAATCACAGGGTACGTATAATATTATCAATAATACGAAGAACAGAACCCAAGGAAAAATTATGGCTCTCGTATCAATCCCCTCATTGAAGCCCAATGCTTTGGTTACACAACTTTGTGCTTACTCATCAAATCCTTAATAGTGATGTAGATAACTCCCCTAAGTTCAAGTTGAATAAGTAACATAGTGTCGGCGAGTTCCCTCCGAGCTCTCAGGCAGTCCATGCACAAGAGGAGCGGCCTCGGTAATGAGCGGGGCCCGAGGTCCGCCAAAGCGGTGGGGGCCTCGTTAGACATGTCTATTTATAGCCCCCTTTGGGTTCATCGCGCAACTTTCGAGGACACCCTTAATAGTATCTAGTAAGTTCATAACACCCTATCGAGTCCCGTTCAGCCCCAACTTCGCAGATTCCGGCGGACTTGTCATATTACGAGCACAACACACATTCAGTGTACGATTACATCTATGAAGAACTTGAAATCATGGGTCGTTTGGGAGGTTGTTTACATTGATCTGAATTTCTTTATTTCGTGAAATACCACCCGGTGTCCATTTCCGAATCATAATGAATATCACTGCGAAATTATATTGTGTAATTGAACGAATTCTGTCCTAATTATAACAAAAATGTCACGTTTCGTGGACCAATTTATTATTTACATGGTTAAAACTATAATCAGTCTACGAATCGTACTCCAATGTAAGTATAAGTAATAAATATCACTGTTAAAGCTGCCGATGAGAATGTATTTATTTCCACTATTAAATATACTTAATGTCCTACAGGGGTTCATGAGATTAGGCATACGCATTATAGTGCCAAATTACATTTCGTGTACTGACCACAGTTGTAATTGTAACCATCATAAATTGGTCCACGGAAGGTGTCATAACTTGGGCTTCATCAAGCATATTTGCCGTAACTTAATACCAAAAGATTTTTATTTTATTCTTCAGTCTCTATACGCATACATACCGATGAATTAATTTGGTAAGCCTCATAGACTATGTAGACGCGACCGTTAGGCGCAGGAAAGAGACGGGTCGGACTGAGATAGATATAGTTTATTTTTAACCGTTATTAATTTGAAATTAAATAAATAAATTATAATTATAAGAATTGAATATAAAATGTAATAAGCCTTAACTCACTAGGAAATAAATGTTGTAGCGTTGTGCCTTTTATTGAAAGTAGGACCCTATTAGATCCCGGTAAATGAGACCGGGCTACGGGCGTGCAGAACGCCGCCTGGAGCCCGGGACTCAGCATGTAAAGGGAACCGGGTTACAGGCGTGCAGAACGCCGCCTGGAACCCGGGACCCAAAAGGGTAGCGGAAACCGGGCTACGGGACTGCAGAACGCAACCGGAGCCCGGGATCCGTGAGGTATGCCTGCACTACTGCCTACTCCGAACGCGAGTAGGCCATAATGATAGTGCAGGCAGAGGTCCGCGCTCGACAGCGCACGTTTTTGTAATGAGGTAATGGTAAGTTTTTTTTTTTTTTTATTGGACTTGACTTTATGTTGTTGGTCCGAAGACCTTACAACTTTACCGGGGTTTTTGGGGCGGGGGCCTTCGCGAAGCGAAGGCGCTCGGGCCCGTTTTACCTCGGCTGAACTGTTGCCATGAGAGGGGGATGAATTTAATGATGGCCACCATAGGGCGACACAAAGCACTAATTGAGAACGGGCGACGGGTAATATAAAGCCCGAGGGGAAGGATTCCGGCGGGCCGGGATCGGTGGTTTGCGGCGGCCTACGCTATCTTACTGCCGTTTCGCAACGTGTTATGGCTGGGAGAGAAGAAACGGCGAAAGAAACTTCCCAGCAACACGCCTAGTCTATCCTGTGGGGGGGCTATGTCTCCTAGCGTCCCTCGCAGGGACGTGGAGAGATCTTGATTGGCGGCGCCTGAGACGCCGCCGTCTGTGTCTGTCTGTCCGTGCCTGCCAGCCTGCCGTCCTAACCGCGGGCGGGCTGATCCGGGCCAGCCGTTTTGTGATAACGTCGACCCTGTCCGTGAGGACGTTACGCGGTCGTCGCACGAGAGCCTTTCGCCGAGGCTTATAATCGGACGCGGACACGACGAGTGGATTACGATGGTGCGGCGCGAGATCGAAATACTTACGCGAGAGCGACGTAATGTAGTTTTTGATGGAGGGAAGCTCCAGATCGCGGTGGAGGTCGACGTTACGCATATAGAGGGGAGCACCGACGGCTCTGCGCATGAATTTGTTTTGCACGATTTGCAATTTATCTAAAAGGGCAGGCTTGGCATGGCCGAATACCACACTCGCGTATGTCATGATCGGGCGGATGCATGTTTTATACAAAGTAAGCTTGTGTCTGAGGGACATTTTGCTTCGTTTGTCTATCATGGGTGCTAAACGACCCATCACAAATCGCGCTCTATTTCGGATTATAGTGATATGCTCGTTGAAGCGCAAGTTCCGATCTAGGGTGACACCCAGGTATTTGGTGTACTTTTCCCAGGGAATTTGTTGTTCGTAGAGCGAAATGGTTTTTAGGCGAAGGCAAGCGCGTTTGGGGGAGCGAAGCGTGCCCGGGGAAAAGAACATTGCTGCGCTTTTCTCCGGGTTTACCTCTATCCTCCATTTGCGAAACCATTCGCCTAGCTCTGTGACAGCTGCCTGCAGCCGGACGCAAGCCATTTGTCGGTTTTGATCTGATGTATAGAGTGCGGTGTCATCCGCAAAGAGGGCCAACTCCACATCTGGAGTTTTTGGGATGTCGCTGGTGTACAGCGTGAAGAGTAGTGGCGACAGAGCCGAGCCCTGTGGTACACCGGCTGTGAGTGGGTGAGGGGACGAGCGCGTTCCCTCCACTCGAAAACGGAAGCTTCGGTCTAAGAGGAAGTCTCGCAAGATGAGCACGAGTCTGTCTGGCACACCGAACTGGTACAACTTGTAAATCAAGCCGTTGTGCCAGACCTTGTCGAAGGCTTTTGCTACGTCTAGGAACAGTGCGGCTGTTCCTATAGGGCGGGGGCGATGGGCAAAGTGAGATAGTATGTGCTCCGTGATGCGGTGCACCTGTTGCACGCATGAGTGTCTAGCACGGAAGCCAAATTGCTCATCAGGTAATAGATGTTTGCTGAAGGCAAAATCTCTAAGTCGTGAGAGGATGACTCTCTCGTAAAGCTTGCTGAGTGCGCTTAGTAGGCTGATTGGACGGTAGCTGGACGGTTTATTAGCCGGTTTTCCCGGCTTGTGAATACCAATGACATCTGCCTCCTTCCAGATCGCGGGGAAGGAGCAGTTTGTTATGGCGGCATTAAAGATGCTCACCAGGATTATAATTAGATGGGCGGGTAGGAGTTTTAAAACGCGATTGTTGATGCCATCGGTCCCTGGGGCCTTTCGCGGTTTGAGAGACTTGATCAGATCTTGCACTTCTTCGACCGTGACCGGGTCGAGTGTGGTTTCCGCTGGTAAGGAGGATCTACGTTCGACCTCGGAGTCCACCTCCGTCAGGTGTGACTGGTCGACGTTTTGCGTAGTGGGGGAGCATTGAAGCTCTAGACTCTGAGCAAGGCACTCGGCTTTCTCCTCGTCATCGAACGCCTCGGTGTTGTCGGCTCTTTCTAGCGCGGGTATGACAGTAAGGGTGTCTGATTTGAGAGCTCTAGCCAGCTTCCAGTACGCCTGGTGAGTTGGTTCGATATCCCTCAACGTTCTGTCCCAACGTTGTTCCCTGACTTCCCGGATACGTAGTTTGACCTCGCGCTCTAGTTCGCGGAGTCGGATTCTGTTATCCTCGGTGGGATATCTGTCATGAGCTCTGGAGGCGGCTCTCTTTTCCCTCAGCAGTATCCTCACCTCGTCCGGCAGGCATAAGTGGCGGTCATCCTCCACTGGCACCTGCCTGGACGAGTTCCGCACTGCGGATTGAAGGTGGCTGGTGAGGGCTTCGATCGCCCTCTCCGTGTCTTGGCGGGACCCGATGTGATCTGGGATGCGGTCCAGGTCTTGTGAGCTGGTTGCCTTGAGGAGGTCCCCAAGTCTCAACCAGTCCACAGAGGTCCTAGTTTCAGATGTCTGGTCTGTCTGTGGTCCTAATCTAAGGATAACCGGACGATGGTCCGAGTCTATATCGTCCATCGTTTCGATCGAATGGAACTGAAGAGTTACGCCCCTCAGTAATGCTAGGTCGAGAGTGTTTGGGGTCCCCCAGTCGCGGTTGGGGGGATATCTTGTGGGGGTCATGGGCGTTAGTATATCAAACAAAAGATTGTCTGATATATTTATTAGGGCTCTGCCATTGGTGTTAGTGGTATTGCAATTCCACTGCTCGTGTTTGCAATTCAGATCTCCGGCTATTATAACAGCCGGGCCTAGGTTGAATAGGGCTTCTAGGTCTTTTTTAATAAGGGTTTTTTGGCATGCGAGGTATGCTGAGACTATGACTAGAGGTTGGTGGCCAGTCATTGCTAGTCTGCAGGCGGATACCTCCATACCTTCTAGTGGAGGGGTGACTACAGGCATGCAGTGTAGGGATCTCCTGAAATAGATCAGGGTGCCGCCACCACGGCCTACCCTGTCATGTCTAGTGACCCGATAGTTAGAGATCTTTGGATCTCTATTACTCGGTTTCAGGAAGGTCTCCTGTACTAGTAGTATATCTATTTGATTGGTAACCAGGAAGTCATGGACCAAGTCGCGCTGGTTTCGAAGGCCGTTGGCGTTATAAGTCGCCAGAGTCAATGAGCGTGGTTTATTTCTACCTACATGCGCCATTTGTTACCGGTAACAAGAATTTGTATTAGGTTGTTTAGTTACAACGATCTAAGTATTTGGAGGAGGTACGCGTGATCCATTTCGATCACGAGTTGATCCCGGAGGGAGGGTTGAGTTGACTCTGAAACTTGTCTCAGTTTCCGAGCCAAGAGTTGGACCTCTTCCAGGTCGAAGGGCAAGTTCTTGGCGAATTTAGTCGCCAAAGCTAAGTCCTCCGCTATAGAGTGGTGGGCCGATGGCCCAGAAGGTGCCTTAGAAATGGGGGCGGGGGAGAGGGTGGCCGAGGGTAGGCCGGCCATAACTGGGGCACGCGTCCTCAGCGGAGGAAACGCTTCCGTCGTGGGAAGACCCGTCCAGTGGTTTACCACTGGAGGGGGGGCCGCCACGAATGCGGGTTTGTTCGGCACTTTTCTAGTGCCTTTTTGGGCATTGCCCTTTCCGACCTTACGTTTGGGTCGGGGGGCGGCAGGGCAGCCTCTGTAGTTAGCAGGGTGACCCGCTTGGCCGCAGAGGATGCAGCTGGGTGGCTCCGGGGAGTCCCGGGTGCGAGTGCACTCCGAGGTCCCGTGGTCGCCCAGGCACTTGACGCACCTGGGACGGGATTGACAATGAAGGGCAGAGTGCCCATAAAGTTGGCAGCGATGACACTGCCGTAGTGTATGTTTTTCGTGTGGACGTTCCACACGAAGGCCAGAGAGGCCACAGACCTTCTCAAGTTCGAAGATCTTTTTCCCCTCTGGGGAGAGGTCGAGGACAACCAATACTAGGTTTAGAGGCGACTTTGTGGCGTCGCCTCTGTGCATACGGTGCACTTCGTGCACTGGTAGGGCTTGGGACTTAAGGTCCTCTAGAATGTAGGAACTTTCAATTTCCTGAGGAAGTCCGCGAATTACAGCCCGAAGGCGTTTTTCTTCTGGCAGGGCGTAAGTGTAGTAACCGATTTTACGGTCACATAATAGAGTAGTTAGGGCGCGGTGGTCACTTGAAGATGTGACCATAACTTTGATGCCGTGTTGGGTATCACGGGCCTCTTTTATGGAGATTGCCTTACCTGGCAGTTCCTTAGCGAGTTGAAGCCAATGAGCTTTCTCGCGGATGATCAGGGGTGGCGGCGGGCGCTGTGAAGGTGGCCCAGGGCGGCTGGAAGGTGCCATTGTCGGTTTTGTGCCCGCAGTGGGGGCGGGGTTGGGGGGGACCTCCCTCTGGGTCTTTCGTTTTTTACTACGATTGACGGTTATGAAACCGTCATCGTCTTCGCGGTCTAAGGGGATATTCGCGGGAGGCGCGACATCCATGGGGGTAATTTCATCGGCTGGTGTAAGAGGGGCAACCCCGAGGTATTGCGAACCTTCAGTGGTTAAGTCGATTTCTCGACGAGAATCGATTACGCGATGGATGGGCGAACGCGAACGCGATGTCGTCGAACTCGCGGAGCTCGAACGCGGTTTTCCCGGTGTGGGACCGCGAGAAAACGAGGCGCGCGACTTTGGTGCCACACGGTGGGCGTCGTTGAGCGGGGGTGCGGGCGGCGGGCGCACCGGTAACACGGCGGGTACGGACGCGGGGGGCGCGGGCGCTGCGGTAGAGCGCAGGTGGTCTGCGGCATGTGCGGCTGCGGGGGTCGCGGGGGGTGCGATGGTCGCGGCAGATGCGGGCGCGGGGAGGGAGGCCTGCGCGGGGGCCCTTTGCACGTGTGACTCGCGGGACACAGGTTTCTCGGAATTAAGTTCCGAGATAACAACGGACGCCATTGATTGGGACTCCGGAGTCCTCAAAAATTGGTCGAGTGCTTGAGGGAATTGCTGTCGTAAAAACGACAGCAAACCCTCTAACAGCGACGGAGAGGCCTCCACGCCGTCCATTGTCCCTGAGGGGGACGAACGATTTGGTGGAAAAACCACCTGATGATGCACTTTTCACTGCACTGTCACAGAAAAAACACAGATCGACCGGGTGAACGAACGAACACAACGAACACGAATAACGGACTGCCGAGGCGGAACGGGAGACGTGCGCGCGCGACGAATGTTTTCATTTCGGAAAATCGGTTACCCGAACCAGCGACCAACCCTCTACAGTCCTACAGTCCACCCGCATTGAAGTTGAAACAGTTGGAGGCAGCCGTTGAACTCGAACAAGCGAGAATAAATAGGCTACAAGCCGAATCATCGGACGATGATGACGTCATCGAAGAAAGCGAACTACCATCAAGAAGAGTGGACATGTGGTTCGAGAGACTGCCGCAAACGCAGGAACCACATGCCACAGAACCCCCCCCCCCCGCCCCAGCGACGTTAGCCAGCGATATAGGGAGAATGAATGAACGGGGACAGGGCGTCCACGTCGGAAATATGGCACGCGGACAACGGGTCTCAGAACGAGGCCCGCCTGCACGTTCAAACGTCATGGATGTGACGTCACTGGCAGAAGCGATCACTGAAGCGGCGCGAACGAGCACAAGACAGGCGCAGCGATACATGCAAGAACTCCCGACTTTTAATGGAAATAGTGGCGAATGGCTGTCCTTCCAGGCAGCCTTTCGGGAATCGGGAGGGAGCTTCTCAGCAGGGGAGAACGTCGCGCGCCTACGTAGAAGCCTAAGGGGAGCCGCACTGGAGGCCGTCAGTGCCCTGCTGATTACCCAGACGGGGCCTGAAGATATTTTGAAGGCATTGGAAAGAAGGTTCGGCCGTCCAGATGCCCTTGTGCTGGGAGAAATGGAGAAAATGAAGACATGGACACGAGTCACCGACAGCCCTCGGGACTTGTGCTTATTTGCCAACAAGATGGCAAACCTAGTAGCAACAATTGAAGTATTGAACAAGCCGCAGTATTTACATAGCCCAGAGATGCTACGCGCGGCAGTGGAGAAGCTGACTCCAATCGTAAGGAACAAGTGGTACGACTATGCAGCTGTGAAGACCGAAGGGGTTCCGGAACTTAAGAAACTTGCGAGCTTCCTGAATGAAGAGGCAGACAAGTGCGCCGCGTATGCACCGATCGAACGCGAGAGCGAGATGGCACGATCGAAAAGGAGGACGGAGCACATACACATAGTGAACAACGACAGTGAACGCGTGAATATGAGAAAAAGTGAACCGTGCCCAGTCTGCAAACGCGATCATAAACTTAGCGATTGCCGCAAGTTCGTCGGTGCGGATGTGAGCGCGCGGTGGGACTTAGCCAAAAAGTGTAAAGTGTGCTTCCGCTGCCTGCGAAGTAGGCATCGACGTTCTTCGTGCCGCGCCCCGCCGTGTGGGGTGGAAAGGTGTACGCTACACCACCACCGCTTGCTGCATCACCAAAGGAGACCTGAAGTTAACGAGGTAAGTCCAAGTGCAGTGAGTGTGACGTCAGAACCGGCGGGAGAAGTGTTAGCGTCCGCGATCAACAGCGTTATCAATGATGGAAGAAACAAACGACGTGCCTATCTGAAGGTGGCCCCGGTCGCTATAACCGGACCGAGGGGCAGTCGTCACACCTACGCACTATTGGACGAAGGCAGCACCGTGACCATTATTGATGCGCAGCTGGCCGAGCAACTGGGACTTAGCGGACCACGGGATCCCATGAAGATGCAGGGAGTCAACGGTGAAGAATCATCGCATGACTACAGCATGCGAGTGTCCGCCAGGATAAGAGGCTCATATGAAACAGAAGAACACACACTGAGGGACGCTCGCACAATAAAGAACATGAGCTTCTTCAGCCAGACCGTTCATCGGAGCGATGTGCAGGGCTGTGCACATCTGCAGGAGATAGAAAATGTACTCATCTATGAAAGAGCTACACCGAAGATACTAATCGGCCAAGATAATTGGGAGCTGATTATTTCAAATGAAGTACGTAAAGGCCCGCGTCACCAACCGGTCGCCTCTCGTACGCAGCTGGGTTGGGTGCTGCACGGCTGCCGCACCTCAACCACATCGCCGGTCGTGTTCTGCTCACACTTGAGCATGATGGAAGAAGACCACGACCCGCTTGAAGAAATTATGAAAAAATATTTCGCGTTGGAATCACTGGGAATCGAACCCAGAACGCAGGTTAGCGATCCGCAACAACGCGCCTTGGAAATATTGGAAAAGAAAACTCGTCGTTTGGAAAATGGACAATTTGAAACGGGACTTTTATGGAAAGATGAAAGTTCACCTATGCCAAATAATTATGAAAATGCATTGAAGAGACTTCAGAACTTAGAAAAAAAATTGGATCGCGATGAAGAGCTTAAAGCGAAGTATGAAGAGAGAATTGGAAATTTAATGTTGTCAGGCTACGCCGAGCGCGCCTCCACTCCCCCCACCAGCGGGAGGACGTGGTATCTTCCCCACTTCGCCGTCGTGAATCCAGACAAGGAGAAAATAAGGGTGGTCCACGACGCAGCCGCCAAGTATCATGGCAGAAGTCTGAACGATATGTTGCTGCCTGGACCCGACCTTCTTCGATCACTACCGGGAGTCATCATGAAGTACCGGCAGTATCCAGTGGCAGTGTCTGCCGACATAAAGGAAATGTTCATGCAAGTGAAGATCATAGAAGCCGACAGGGATGCATTACGCTTTCTGTGGCGTGGCAACCGCCGCGATAGCGAGCCTCCAGAGGAATATAGAATGACGTCGCTCATCTTTGGTGCAACGTCTTCGCCTTGCGTAGCCTTGTACGTGAAAAACAAGAACGCAAGGGAATTTGAAAATGAAGACAGAGAAGCGGCGAGGGCAATAGTGGTCAATCATTACATGGACGACTATCTGCAAAGCCTTCAAACAGTTGAAGAAGCCAGGAAAATGACAGCTGCCGTTGACAACATACAGCGGCGAGCGGGTTTCCAACTCCGAGGGTGGACCTCCAATTATAAGGAGGCGATTTCAAGCTTCGCGCCATCCGGTCAAACCACCGTTGAAATCGGCGGGAGCGAAAAAGAAAATAACGTTGAAAGAAAATTCAAGAAAATCAACGGGAAAATGTTAATGTTGTCTGAGCGTAAACTCATTGCGCTCGCACAACGCGAATCGTTCGGCGATAAACCGCTCGATACGATACGTCGACGTCATAACAAGGGAGAGCTCGCCGGTTTAACTATAGAAACCGACGAACATAACATATTGCGACTGCGAGGAAGAATCGACGAGGCGCAAGAAATAAGCTACGAGATGGCCAATCCTGCCATCTTAGACGGGAAACATAAATACACAAAGTTGTACATACAACATGTACACGAGAAACTACACCATGGTGGCGTCGAGATGGTGGTCAACGAGCTACGACAGCGGCTGTGGGTTATGAAGATACGGCCCTCAGTCAAAGCAGTGTTGAGGAACTGCCTCCAATGCCGACTGAGGAGGGCCCAGCCAGCGAGTCCATCGACGGGGAGCCTGCCTGCAGCTCGCCTGGCGCATCACTCGCGCCCCTTCACCTTCACGGGCGTAGACTACTTTGGCCCACTGGAGGTGACCGTGGGCCGTCACCGGGAGAAGAGATATGTGGCGTTATTCACATGTATGACGTCACGGGCACTACACCTCGAGGTCGTCGCGTCGCTGAGTGCTGACTCAGCCATCAACGCGCTGCGCCGCTTCATAGCGCGGCGCGGCGTCCCCACCGAACTCTGGAGCGACAACGCTACGTGTTTCCGCTCGGCCGACCGCGAACTCGCGGAGGCTGGGCGCGCCGTCGAAGAGGAAGCGTCGCGCCGGCAGATCGCCTGGCGGTTCTTACCGCCGGCGGCACCCTTCATGGCCGGCGCCTGGGAGCGCATGGTGCGCACCGTCAAAGAGGCGTTGCGCGTCACCCTGCGCGAGCAGCGCCCGAGCGATGAGACGCTCGCCACACTGCTCGCCGAAGTCGAAGCCACCGTGAACTCGCGGCCGCTCACTCATGTGGCCGTGGGTCCCGACGAGCCCCCAGCCATCACGCCGAACCTGCTACTCCTGGGGCCGAACTGCCACATGCCGGCCCCCGGGAACTTCGAGGCCAGCGACGTGACTGCGCGCGCGCACTGGAGACGCGCGCAGTACCTCGCCGATGTCTTCTGGCGACGGTGGGTGCGGGAGTACCTGCCGCTACTACAATACCGGCGGGAGCCCTACGCAAGTGGTGACAACCCTAAGGTAGGCGATTTGGTTATTATTTGCGACCCAAATCTGCCCCGTAACACATGGCCCCGAGGACGAGTGACTGCAGTGCATCCCGGCAGAGACGGCGAGGTTCGAGTCCTGGACGTGACGACGGCCAGCGGACGAGTGCTGAGGCGGCCTACCAAGAGAGTCGTCGTGCTGCCCATAGGAGAATCGCGAGACGCGACGGCGGGAGAATGTTGACGACGACAAACACAATGTATGAAACTCACCGACCCGTCTCAATAGGCGATAAGAACATAGGTATAATTTGCTAAGCCTCATAGACTATGTAGACGCGACCGTTAGGCGCAGGAAAGAGACGGGTCGGACTGAGATAGATATAGTTTATTTTTAACCGTTATTAATTTGAAATTAAATAAATAAATTATAATTATAAGAATTGAATATAAAATGTAATAAGCCTTAACTCACTAGGAAATAAATGTTGTAGCGTTGTGCCTTTTATTGAAAGTAGGACCCTATTAGATCCCGGTAAATGAGACCGGGCTACGGGCGTGCAGAACGCCGCCTGGAGCCCGGGACTCAGCATGTAAAGGGAACCGGGTTACAGGCGTGCAGAACGCCGCCTGGAACCCGGGACCCAAAAGGGTAGCGGAAACCGGGCTACGGGACTGCAGAACGCAACCGGAGCCCGGGATCCGTGAGGTATGCCTGCACTACTGCCTACTCCGAACGCGAGTAGGCCATAATGATAGTGCAGGCAGAGGTCCGCGCTCGACAGCGCACGTTTTTGTAATGAGGTAATGGTAAGTTTTTTTTTTTTTTATTGGACTTGACTTTATGTTGTTGGTCCGAAGACCTTACAACTTTACCGGGGTTTTTGGGGCGAGTGCCTTCGCGAAGCGAAGGCGCTCGAGCCCGGGGGGGCAACTTGCTCGAGGGAGCTCCCTAAGGAGTTTTACCTCGGCTGAACTGTTGCCATGAGAGGGGGATGAATTTAATGATGGCCACCATAGGGCGACACAAAGCACTAATTGAGAACGGGCGACGGGTAATATAAAGCCCGAGGGGAAGGATTCCGGCGGGCCGGGATCGGTGGTTTGCGGCGGCCTACGCTATCTTACTGCCGTTTCGCAACGTGTTATGGCTGGGAGAGAAGAAACGGCGAAAGAAACTTCCCAGCAACACGCCTAGTCTATCCTGTGGGGGGGCTATGTCTCCTAGCGTCCCTCGCAGGGACGTGGAGAGATCTTGATTGGCGGCGCCTGAGACGCCGCCGTCTGTGTCTGTCTGTCCGTGCCTGCCAGCCTGCCGTCCTAACCGCGGGCGGGCTGATCCGGGCCAGCCGTTTTGTGATAACGTCGACCCTGTCCGTGAGGACGTTACGCGGTCGTCGCACGAGAGCCTTTCGCCGAGGCTTATAATCGGACGCGGACACGACGAGTGGATTACGATGGTGCGGCGCGAGATCGAAATACTTACGCGAGAGCGACGTAATGTAGTTTTTGATGGAGGGAAGCTCCAGATCGCGGTGGAGGTCGACGTTACGCATATAGAGGGGAGCACCGACGGCTCTGCGCATGAATTTGTTTTGCACGATTTGCAATTTATCTAAAAGGGCAGGCTTGGCATGGCCGAATACCACACTCGCGTATGTCATGATCGGGCGGATGCATGTTTTATACAAAGTAAGCTTGTGTCTGAGGGACATTTTGCTTCGTTTGTCTATCATGGGTGCTAAACGACCCATCACAAATCGCGCTCTATTTCGGATTATAGTGATATGCTCGTTGAAGCGCAAGTTCCGATCTAGGGTGACACCCAGGTATTTGGTGTACTTTTCCCAGGGAATTTGTTGTTCGTAGAGCGAAATGGTTTTTAGGCGAAGGCAAGCGCGTTTGGGGGAGCGAAGCGTGCCCGGGGAAAAGAACATTGCTGCGCTTTTCTCCGGGTTTACCTCTATCCTCCATTTGCGAAACCATTCGCCTAGCTCTGTGACAGCTGCCTGCAGCCGGACGCAAGCCATTTGTCGGTTTTGATCTGATGTATAGAGTGCGGTGTCATCCGCAAAGAGGGCCAACTCCACATCTGGAGTTTTTGGGATGTCGCTGGTGTACAGCGTGAAGAGTAGTGGCGACAGAGCCGAGCCCTGTGGTACACCGGCTGTGAGTGGGTGAGGGGACGAGCGCGTTCCCTCCACTCGAAAACGGAAGCTTCGGTCTAAGAGGAAGTCTCGCAAGATGAGCACGAGTCTGTCTGGCACACCGAACTGGTACAACTTGTAAATCAAGCCGTTGTGCCAGACCTTGTCGAAGGCTTTTGCTACGTCTAGGAACAGTGCGGCTGTTCCTATAGGGCGGGGGCGATGGGCAAAGTGAGATAGTATGTGCTCCGTGATGCGGTGCACCTGTTGCACGCATGAGTGTCTAGCACGGAAGCCAAATTGCTCATCAGGTAATAGATGTTTGCTGAAGGCAAAATCTCTAAGTCGTGAGAGGATGACTCTCTCGTAAAGCTTGCTGAGTGCGCTTAGTAGGCTGATTGGACGGTAGCTGGACGGTTTATTAGCCGGTTTTCCCGGCTTGTGAATACCAATGACATCTGCCTCCTTCCAGATCGCGGGGAAGGAGCAGTTTGTTATGGCGGCATTAAAGATGCTCACCAGGATTATAATTAGATGGGCGGGTAGGAGTTTTAAAACGCGATTGTTGATGCCATCGGTCCCTGGGGCCTTTCGCGGTTTGAGAGACTTGATCAGATCTTGCACTTCTTCGACCGTGACCGGGTCGAGTGTGGTTTCCGCTGGTAAGGAGGATCTACGTTCGACCTCGGAGTCCACCTCCGTCAGGTGTGACTGGTCGACGTTTTGCGTAGTGGGGGAGCATTGAAGCTCTAGACTCTGAGCAAGGCACTCGGCTTTCTCCTCGTCATCGAACGCCTCGGTGTTGTCGGCTCTTTCTAGCGCGGGTATGACAGTAAGGGTGTCTGATTTGAGAGCTCTAGCCAGCTTCCAGTACGCCTGGTGAGTTGGTTCGATATCCCTCAACGTTCTGTCCCAACGTTGTTCCCTGACTTCCCGGATACGTAGTTTGACCTCGCGCTCTAGTTCGCGGAGTCGGATTCTGTTATCCTCGGTGGGATATCTGTCATGAGCTCTGGAGGCGGCTCTCTTTTCCCTCAGCAGTATCCTCACCTCGTCCGGCAGGCATAAGTGGCGGTCATCCTCCACTGGCACCTGCCTGGACGAGTTCCGCACTGCGGATTGAAGGTGGCTGGTGAGGGCTTCGATCGCCCTCTCCGTGTCTTGGCGGGACCCGATGTGATCTGGGATGCGGTCCAGGTCTTGTGAGCTGGTTGCCTTGAGGAGGTCCCCAAGTCTCAACCAGTCCACAGAGGTCCTAGTTTCAGATGTCTGGTCTGTCTGTGGTCCTAATCTAAGGATAACCGGACGATGGTCCGAGTCTATATCGTCCATCGTTTCGATCGAATGGAACTGAAGAGTTACGCCCCTCAGTAATGCTAGGTCGAGAGTGTTTGGGGTCCCCCAGTCGCGGTTGGGGGGATATCTTGTGGGGGTCATGGGCGTTAGTATATCAAACAAAAGATTGTCTGATATATTTATTAGGGCTCTGCCATTGGTGTTAGTGGTATTGCAATTCCACTGCTCGTGTTTGCAATTCAGATCTCCGGCTATTATAACAGCCGGGCCTAGGTTGAATAGGGCTTCTAGGTCTTTTTTAATAAGGGTTTTTTGGCATGCGAGGTATGCTGAGACTATGACTAGAGGTTGGTGGCCAGTCATTGCTAGTCTGCAGGCGGATACCTCCATACCTTCTAGTGGAGGGGTGACTACAGGCATGCAGTGTAGGGATCTCCTGAAATAGATCAGGGTGCCGCCACCACGGCCTACCCTGTCATGTCTAGTGACCCGATAGTTAGAGATCTTTGGATCTCTATTACTCGGTTTCAGGAAGGTCTCCTGTACTAGTAGTATATCTATTTGATTGGTAACCAGGAAGTCATGGACCAAGTCGCGCTGGTTTCGAAGGCCGTTGGCGTTATAAGTCGCCAGAGTCAATGAGCGTGGTTTATTTCTACCTACATGCGCCATTTGTTACCGGTAACAAGAATTTGTATTAGGTTGTTTAGTTACAACGATCTAAGTATTTGGAGGAGGTACGCGTGATCCATTTCGATCACGAGTTGATCCCGGAGGGAGGGTTGAGTTGACTCTGAAACTTGTCTCAGTTTCCGAGCCAAGAGTTGGACCTCTTGCAGGTCGAAGGGCAAGTTCTTGGCGAATTTAGTCGCCAAAGCTAAGTCCTCCGCTATAGAGTGGTGGGCCGATGGCCCAGAAGGTGCCTTAGAAATGGGGGCGGGGGAGAGGGTGGCCGAGGGTAGGCCGGCCATAACTGGGGCACGCGTCCTCAGCGGAGGAAACGCTTCCGTCGTGGGAAGACCCGTCCAGTGGTTTACCACTGGAGGGGGGGCCGCCACGAATGCGGGTTTGTTCGGCACTTTTCTAGTGCCTTTTTGGGCATTGCCCTTTCCGACCTTACGTTTGGGTCGGGGGGCGGCAGGGCAGCCTCTGTAGTTAGCAGGGTGACCCGCTTGGCCGCAGAGGATGCAGCTGGGTGGCTCCGGGGAGTCCCGGGTGCGAGTGCACTCCGAGGTCCCGTGGTCGCCCAGGCACTTGACGCACCTGGGACGGGATTGACAATGAAGGGCAGAGTGCCCATAAAGTTGGCAGCGATGACACTGCCGTAGTGTATGTTTTTCGTGTGGACGTTCCACACGAAGGCCAGAGAGGCCACAGACCTTCTCAAGTTCGAAGATCTTTTTCCCCTCTGGGGAGAGGTCGAGGACAACCAATACTAGGTTTAGAGGCGACTTTGTGGCGTCGCCTCTGTGCATACGGTGCACTTCGTGCACTGGTAGGGCTTGGGACTTAAGGTCCTCTAGAATGTAGGAACTTTCAATTTCCTGAGGAAGTCCGCGAATTACAGCCCGAAGGCGTTTTTCTTCTGGCAGGGCGTAAGTGTAGTAACCGATTTTACGGTCACATAATAGAGTAGTTAGGGCGCGGTGGTCACTTGAAGATGTGACCATAACTTTGATGCCGTGTTGGGTATCACGGGCCTCTTTTATGGAGATTGCCTTACCTGGCAGTTCCTTAGCGAGTTGAAGCCAATGAGCTTTCTCGCGGATGATCAGGGGTGGCGGCGGGCGCTGTGAAGGTGGCCCAGGGCGGCTGGAAGGTGCCATTGTCGGTTTTGTGCCCGCAGTGGGGGCGGGGTTGGGGGGGACCTCCCTCTGGGTCTTTCGTTTTTTACTACGATTGACGGTTATGAAACCGTCATCGTCTTCGCGGTCTAAGGGGATATTCGCGGGAGGCGCGACATCCATGGGGGTAATTTCATCGGCTGGTGTAAGAGGGGCAACCCCGAGGTATTGCGAACCTTCAGTGGTTAAGTCGATTTCTCGACGAGAATCGATTACGCGATGGATGGGCGAACGCGAACGCGATGTCGTCGAACTCGCGGAGCTCGAACGCGGTTTTCCCGGTGTGGGACCGCGAGAAAACGAGGCGCGCGACTTTGGTGCCACACGGTGGGCGTCGTTGAGCGGGGGTGCGGGCGGCGGGCGCACCGGTAACACGGCGGGTACGGACGCGGGGGGCGCGGGCGCTGCGGTAGAGCGCAGGTGGTCTGCGGCATGTGCGGCTGCGGGGGTCGCGGGGGGTGCGATGGTCGCGGCAGATGCGGGCGCGGGGAGGGAGGCCTGCGCGGGGGCCCTTTGCACGTGTGACTCGCGGGACACAGGTTTCTCGGAATTAAGTTCCGAGATAACAACGGACGCCATTGATTGGGACTCCGGAGTCCTCAAAAATTGGTCGAGTGCTTGAGGGAATTGCTGTCGTAAAAACGACAGCAAACCCTCTAACAGCGACGGAGAGGCCTCCACGCCGTCCATTGTCCCTGAGGGGGACGAACGATTTGGTGGAAAAACCACCTGATGATGCACTTTTCACTGCAGGCGGAGCCTCTATAAATATAGGACGCCTTTGGGGCGCATTTTTGTAGTTCGTGATAGTTTGTGATAGTTCGTTAGTAGTTCGAGACAAGCAGTAGTTCGCAGTTCATAAGAAGAAGCTCCCTCCCGCCGACGCCAACGAAGTTGAAGCCTCCCGTAGCATCGTTTTCGGTTGTTTTCATTTCGGAAAATCGGTTACCCGAACCAGCGACCAACCCTCTACAGTCCTACAGTCCACTGCAACACCAACATCATTCGCTTCTTTGACATTCATAGCTCTTGTGATGCACGCTCGCAGTTCATAAGAAGAAGCTCCCTCCCGCCGACGCCAACGAAGTTGAAGCCTCCCGTAGCATCCGTCCACTTTTGAATTGTATAAATATACAACTCAAAATATACTATAAAAATCATATTTTTATTGTATAACAATACAAAATAAATTTACAAAGTGTATATCTGTTTAGTCATTCTTTCATCATGCATTCTTTCCACATGCCCGAACCACCGGAGCATTCCTTTATTTCGATATTATTTAAAGTATCGTTATGATTTATGACTTAAAAATCAAGAGTGATTTATTCAATGATCACTGAATATTGTGGGACGCCACTTATTTCACTTTCTACAGCTAAACACAATTTCAATCCTCGGCTTTATACTACACTTTAACTTTCAAGTTCCAAGTTCACGAAGCACGGTCGATTAACCCGATTCCACCCAAAGCTAGCAGTTTTTATATTTTTGTGCTAAAAATCACCACCTCCCACCGACTTCCTTAAACAGTCTGAGCCTCAGGTGGCGCCATCTTTAAAAGAACAATGTTTCCATAACTACTTATTATCACAACTATCAGAGTTATACATACGCCACTGTTGGATAAGAGTGTTTACGAAATGGCACCTGCAATATTTAATAAACTACCAAAACCGTTAAAAACAATATCATTTAAAACAAGACTAAAGCAATTATTAATAGACAAATCATATTATTCCGCAAACGAATCCCTAATGACAAATTTGAAACATAATATCAATACATAATTAATAATAATATTTAAATTAGACATTAAATAATTGACATACACATAGACAATAATAATTTAATCAAAAACAGGTATCTATATAATTAATAAATAAAGGTAATAAATATTATCCAGGTTACATAAAAGATACTTAATGAAATAAATAGGAACTAACTATTTAAATAATGACGATTAAGATCCTACAAGTGGTAAAATATACTGAACCATGTATTTATAAGAATAACACCTGTATACAACTACATTTATGCAAGAATAAATATACGAGTCATTACTACATCTATGCTTTCATGACATCTCCTGTAAATATATGTAATACACCTGCCATATATTTCAGGATGCCAACAATGCTGACCTTGGTCCAGAGGTCGCAATGCGGTTGTGGCGGTAAATACACGAGTTTAATGCATAATATTTTCTTAAGTTCTCGCGACTTGTATACATAATAAAACTACGTTTTAACGGTTTTAATAAAATAAAATTACCGCACTTAAAACCGTTAAACCGTAGTTTTATTGAGTTTAATGCACTTCCAAACCAGTATCAACAGTAAGAGCATTGCAGTCATCAGCATGAGTTCATATTGCTTTTTACGCATGAAAGGGGTTATCTCTCTTTCTTATTCGGGATTATATATTTTAAGTCATGAACTGAAAATTCTTAAATTTATTAAGAATAGCTATGCCCGCGACGCCGTCCGCGTGGAATTTGTTTTCAAAGCCCCCCCGATTTTGAAACATTTTTCATTGCTGCTCCGCTCCTATTGGTCTTAGCGTGATGATATATAGCCTATAGCCTTCCTCGACAAATGGGCTATCCAACACTGAAAGAAATTTTCAAATCAGACCAGTAGTTCCGGAGATTAGCGCGTTTAAGCAAACAAACAAATTGTTCAGCTTTATATAATAATAATAATAATAATAATCGGCAGACAAACACACACATTGTATATCCCTAAATTAAGCAAGTTACGCTTGTGTTATGGGTAATATACAACGGACTACTCTGGGGCCGATCCCAGACACCCAGACCATAGTAAATAACGGAGAAAATACGTTTCCGAAATTTACTATACCAGGAATCGAACCCGGAACCTCTGCGTTGCAGTGAGGTACGCAAAGGCTTAGCCCGCTCAACCACAGAGGCCGTCAAAATATATATTAGTATAAGATATAAGATGGTACAAATTAAAACATGTTTTGTCCAAAAAATAATTTACGTGATATTCTTGATCTTGATCAGTTTTTGAGGTATGTAATATTTTCGATTTAAGTTTTTTTTTTAAATTCTGTATCCAAATAACGGAGCGAGGGATGATTATCAACTTCGTCGTCCCCGGTTTGCCAAGCACTTACCCCAATTTGTTATTATTTAGTATTCAAAAACTAACCGCTTGTGTTTGTTTTTACAAGAGGCTTTTATGGTGAATGGATGTCGTCTATGTTAATATTGTCACATCGTGTTTTTTCCGAATACAATGAAAATAAAAAGGCAGGAAAGGAGGACGTAGAGATAAAGGGACGTAAAGCCAAACATGGCTGCTTGAGAACCAACGCAAGAAACGTAAAAATTTAAATCCGTGCGGCGCGACGCTGAGCCGCGAATTGAGCTGCGAAAATGGAGACCCTTCATTGGTTACAAAGTACTCAATTGAAATACTCTTTGTCATGTTACAAAACGAAGTCGCCTACATTTTGCACGGAAACAGCAAGTTATTTCGTCATACTTTAAATTATTGTTTAAATTGGTTGTAACATGTTTCAGCTACCCCATTAAAGACAAAACTCAAAAATCGACTTCACACTAAAAACCAAAAAAATTATATTTAACCGACTTCTTTCTACAACATCTTTATAACAACAACAAATATACAAAATATAGTAATTTTTATGTTTGACACTGGCTTCAAGATGTTGTAGAAAGAAGTCGGTAAATTTTTTATTCTTAATTTTTTACCTGCGCAAATATTTAAATAGCTTTAGAAATAACATATCAAGCACTTTTGGAAATTGCACAACTGGCACATACAAATTTGCCTTTCCCATCTCACTCACTTCGGTGTATACGCTCTTCAACGAGGGTTGCTCTCAATTTCGTTGCGATCCACAAATCAGATCCTGACTCGGTGACCATGGAATCGCCTCGGGAGTATACATACTTACGAGTAAAGAAAAAATAATTAAAATCGGTTCGAATTAGCTGTCGATTAGCAAAAACCGCATCGTAATTGGCCCAATAGTTTTTATGTGAATCCCGAACAAATAGACAAGAAATCTAAAAAAATTGCGTCGTGTTGTTCATCGTTTATACACTCTATTCCAGTTGTTTTTGAAATAGCTTTAATGTACAGACACGGCATGTTTAGAATTTTATATATATACTAGCTGTCCCGGCAGACGTTGTCCTGCCCTGAAGAAAATTTGAAACCCAATTGCAGCGCCACCTACCGGGTCCAATTGTGAATCTAACCCATCCTCGAATCCACTTGAACACACACAAAAAAATTCATTCAAATCGGCCCAGCCGTTTAGGAGGAGTTTACTGTCAACACACGTACAGAAGAATTATATATATAAAGATAAGATAAGACTAATGTGTCAAATACCCAATTCAAACTTAGGCGATCGACCATAGAGTATGAATGTTGTGCACAGATCTGCACACTGTCGCGAGCGTGTTGGTATTTTTGGGCCTCTAATGGGCCTTTAATCAACGAACTGTAAGTTTCATTCAAACATTTAAGGAAAGCTTATAATATTATTATTAAGTTAATATAAGGTTTCTTTAATCATCCGAATTCAGGTTCATCTGAAATGGAATAGTAATTTAATTTTTTTAAAGACAGTATAATTTGTGCCGCGTCCATTTGCATTGGGTTCGTTGGCGGGCCCATGAAAAAACTCATCGTACTTAGGCGAGTGAAAGTTTTATTCGCACGTCGGGAGAGCATCACCAGCACCACTCCACCCCTCCCGCCTCCCCCCTCCTCGTTGGCACCTTGTCTCAAATATCGATGAGCAGTCGCTCGTAAGGGATGCACACTACTGGACAGGCTACTGTCCTTTTGTCCTCGTGCCTACGATCTACACCATTATGGCGCTGATAATTAAGGCGACAATTAAATAACAGAGGTCAGTGGTATACCTATTGTAAAGGAGATAATATACAACGGCGCACATTATATTCGGAGGTCGTAAATAACAATGCGGTTATCTGGACGTTTAATTTGTACACGACACGAGATGACACGGTGCGGTGGTCATGACATGAGTGGACACGAAGGTGGCGTGATCTGCCGCCGTTTGGGCACAATCAGGATAAGGGACGCGACGTACTAATCGCACACCTCTAAAGGATTAGGCGGCGGCGGCACTGGATATACGGAACATACAACTAATCACATTTGCACAAATAATAATTCCCCCCGGTATACCCGCGGAACAGAGTTGAAAGAACGCATAGCGCAACACTCTCCTTCTGTACTTTTCTGCGCAAACGAAGACTGCCAATCGGAATTATGAGTCGTGTAAAACTGTCCGATCTCATATTTACATAGGTTCGCATTATCCACTATCTCGATTGATCTTAAATTAAATCGACAGCAAACTCACATTACTACGAGGTAAAGACACGAGACACTTGAAGATATGCAAATGCTGTACGAGTTCCGCTGTTCAAGCATAAGTAAGAAGATGGTGTCGCCTCATGGACAGTAAGGAAACCGCTCTGCCGCTGGCAATGCGGCCGCAGCCTAACGATGCCGCACCACGTTCGAGTTCGTCAGCAGCGGCCACGGTTTTAATTTGGCCCCTTATGTTTCATTACCGACTACACGAAGGCAATCCTCGTTAGCTTGTTTACGTTCAGCTGAACCAACCAAATAGAACCAACGTTCACGTTCATCGACTCGTGAAGTCTTAATTTATACTTAAAATTGGACTGAAAGCGACTTTAAACATCCGCGTTGTATAACGGATTCCTGTATATGCGATTATGCTATGACAAATGTTTCTTTATATTTTTCATGAGGATATTCGATAAGTAATCAAAAACAGGATGAATCTCGACAAGATATCTGTACGGGCCAGCAACGGCCGTACATTGCCGTGTCAGCGATTTACTTTTACTATTATGAATTTGCGGGATTTGATTTTAAAATGCCGTTACAATTATCACAAATATTAGAAGTACACACACGTAATTCACGAATACAACAAGTTCAACCCGTAAGACAGAAAACGTTATACATAAAGCCCGCAAAGTCCATCAATATGAGATTCCCGTTCCGAATGTACACTTAGTAATTCTCAATCGCAGGTGAAACTCAACTAATCCAGTCTCGACGGACCAACTTTATATATTCGCAAAATACACATGCCCCCCAGCAACATACCTGCCCACTATTCTTTGGAATTGTCAAACTCGTAAGCTTTATGACTTTTAAGAATCTATAGCGTAATGTGAACAATGAAAATGTTTATGACGTCTTCGGTTCGACGGCCGACCGGCAAGGACAAAGAGATTAGGGACTAACAATACACGATTCTTTTCAATACTTAGAAGCCAACAAATGACTGAACAATGAAGGCAACCATAAAAGGATTACAGATAATTTTAATAGGAGAAGTAATAAAACACCTGGTTGCTTAAGAATTATAATATGGATATCGTCTTCTAGGAGCTTCAGTTGTAGTGATGGTACTGCCATTAGGTCAGTACTCATTTAGCATTGCACTCGATCGGTATGCAAACAACCTCTGATCCTTAGCAAAATCATTCCAGCAATCACTATAACATTATCAATAAACGAATTTCATCTTGAAACATCTATCTGCCATTAACATGTAAGAAGTATCTAAGAAGACCCTCAACACTATTTAAAATGTAAATAAATATGATGTCACGAAGACGTAACAAAATCAATCACAAACAGACCTGCTTTTTATTGAAACGAAGTTATTTCTTTTTGCCGAACTTTTCACTTTGAAACGCGATTTTCTCGATGGAAAGTTATTCGTAAATCAACTTTAGGTGCAGCACTTAATCCGCGTCATTCGCAAGTGTTCACGCCTTCGAGCACTTTTATACACTCGCCAAATAACTTCGTCCACCCCTCCACCCCTCCACCCCTTTCGCTCTCTGAATTTGGTCAATGAAAACACTAATCGGTGATGAGATTTGTAGTGGGCGGTGGATAGCGAGTGGCACCGTTTGTCCAAACATTGGTTGCCAACCTGGTATTCATTATTCAGCCATTCACTCGCAGAGCAACCGACAGGCCTCATCATTATTATAATGATGATGATTCACTACTGTGTAACCTGTAAACAGAACACTTCGTAATAAAGAGTTTTCGTAAGAGCATCGAACCTAGCAAAATAAATATTATTTATCAATTGATTATATGAAGTATAAGAAATAACTAGTTATGAATTAAAAAAGAGATCATTAGGACGCCAACAATGCGGATGGCGGAAAAGAAAATAGCGGTCAGCGGGATGCTGTGCGCGACATTAAAGTTTTCTTGTTGCTGCTTATCAACTGAACCGTCGTTGTTTCTTACCTTCATATCGACTGAAGTATACGAACTGTATAAGGAAGCTCGGTCCGCCACATTTGCTTCAAGTGAAGGGTTAATCTGGAGAAGCAGACGAGCTATATAGTCGTGGGAATGCATGTCGACCGCAGAGATGACTTACCGCCGTCTGCGAAGGAAATTGGCTCCTCGCGGCAGACGTACGCCACTCAATGAGATACCTATATGTATGGTATACAGAGCAATTTCCACTTCCACAAGTAAAATAGCTTCGCTGAGCAAAGACCTTTCCCAATACAGCGTAGAAATTATATTTTAGTAACGTTACAAAAGGTCCATTCAAAAGTTTGAGGTCGTTCAAGAATTTAATAGAGGAGAAAATACTTCAGAAATATATCAAATAACATTTCGCAAACTCTATTCACCTCGTTGGTTGTATTAACAGACTGTATAGGAGATAGATCGATACCCCTTCAACCGCCTGCATCGCGATACAAACCATAAAGAACGAACCATGCCAGAATTGAATACTAATTGATGTTTAGCTTCAAATACATGCAGTGTACCGATACTTGGGCCGAGAGCCGGGTGCCTGGCCCAAGTTGGGAGCTAACAGCGAAATATTAAATAATACCTCTATTTTAATGCATACTATTGTACGTAACTCTAGGCTCAGTATTCTTCTCATAGGTATTATAGAAAAATACAATGTAAGTTACGTTTCCTGCTTTGTACTAGTTTATAGTTGTAATACATTTTTAATTTATTACTTTAAGTTTTAAACGCGGGCGAGATGCGAGCACTGCGCAAAATCTGCGGAGTGACGCTCGCGGACCGCGTTCGTAATACCGAAGTAAGAGAGAGAGAGTTAGTCTGTAAGAAGGGTATCGGGGTTAAGGTAAGGAAAGGAAAGCTCCAGTGGTTCGGGCATGTGGAAAGAATGCATGGTGAAAGAATGACTAAACAGAAATACAATGCAAAAGTGGATGGATGCAGAAGTCGTGGAAGGCCACGACACACCTTCCATGATGAAATTGATCGTGTACTAGCAGAAGGTGATGTATGTAAGTTTTAAAATTAACTTTGAATATTCAGTAGACGCGTATTGTAAAATATAGTAAAGAGAATTTAAAAACCTCTACCGATTCTATAATCGAATAGACAAAATTTTCTTCTGCTGTCAATTTTGGATTCCACTTTAAGGGTTACTGAAGGAGTTTTAAAGACTTCTCGCATTGTAAGATCAAGTCCACAAAGCAAAAATATCGGTATAAAATGTGTTGGATTTTCCAAAAAAGAGTTTTTAACGTGGATAATATAATATATAGGTTAATATGTGGATAACACACATGGCACTAGATAGGACAATATATATAAATATAGATATAAGGCCCAACTGCACACGCACTTCCTCACAACACCAGCTTGTAACAGATACACTCTACATTCGTATAAGTTTAGTATTAAAACTAGAATAAATTAATATAAAGAAAGAAAGAAAATATTTATTTCTAAAAATGCGATAGTTTAACAGTGATTTATAATAATAATAATAGTATTGAAATTGTGTGCCGCAATTCGCGAAACGAGGTTGGCACTCAGTTTTTTGCTGTGCCGAAACATAGTCCGACACAGCACTGATTTTCAGTGCCCACCTCCTTAATTACAAAGACAAGTGACCCACGGTAGAAGCAAGTTAAATAAAATTATATTATAATCAACATATACCAAAAATAAAAAGATAAAAAAATAAGTACCTAAAAAATTAAAGCAACCTAAATAGAGCCCTTATTATATACACATGTTACATATGAAACAAACAAAAGTACGATGATCAAATCAAATTCAAGCCAATTAACATAATATTTACATCATATTTTGACGTTCGATGTTGCAGGTAAATAAATCACAAACACCTTTTAACATTATAAATAATTAGATAAATAAATAAATATTACTTTATAACTTTATAAATAAATTTATAATTTATTAATTTGTACAGTATATATTATATTTGTAGATCTATGCATGCAATAAATATATAAATATTTTGTAACTAGTTACTTTTTATTATATGTGGGGTCTTCTTTTTGCAACTTAAGTAAGTTTCTCTTATAATGAAATTTGAAAGAATGTATTGTTTTCAGGTCTCTTATGGGTGGAGGAATATCATTCCAGCACTGCTACTAAAGCAGCATATTTGAAACATCCTCTAAATGCGCTAGTCTTATGCTTGGCTGTTACTAAGGGCCTGGTAATGGTACAAAGGCGAATGGTACATTCCTGTGATCTATTTTGTCTCCATCCTATTTTGCTAAATAGGTAAATAGGTTTCTGAGAAGATATCACTCCAAATAATAGACATGCTAAGTGTAATTTTCTCCTAGCTGCCATTTTTAGAATATTGTGATTGTTTAGGAATGGTGTTATGTGGCTTCTCCGAGGAATCTGAAAGCAATACCGAGCACATGAATGTTGTATGCGTTGTATAAGATTTTCAGTTCTCGTAAGTAGACATGGTCCATTCACTGTGTCACAATAATTGAGTTTAGACAGTACTAAGCTTTCTACCAATCTTTTCCTAACTTCCTCGTTAATATACGGCCGGATACTATACAAAATCTTTAATCTATAAAAGCAATTTTTTATCACATCATTATTATGTTTTTCAAAATGAAGCTCCGAATCAATTATAAGCCCTAAGCTACGAGCGGTGTCAACCCTTGCAATTGGTTCATTTTTGTTACAATAATAAGTTATTCGTAAGATACATACACCTCAACACAAAAATCAATAAATTAATGTTACACACAAGAACCAGAATAATTAATAAGCGTGTTAAATTAAAAAAATTAAATCTAGAAATTAAGTTGTAAAAAAGGATACGGAACTTGAGTCCGTAGAGTTATTAATAAAAAAAAACCTGGATAATAAGGCTTAGGACTGGCCACTAATTTGGCATAGTGTGATGGACACGCACCCCGAGCCGAATTAAACTTGGGTTTTGATAAGGATCGCCGCAGTCGGTGGCCTGGGCGTAGCTGTCTCCATCGGCATTTGTATTCTGGGGGCTGAAGCAATTTCGGCGGAATTAGTAATACTTGCAGGAGCCGAGACATGGCCAACTCGCACTTTTACAACTGGAAATCAGTTCCGATGTACACTCTGTATGTCTGGACACGTTGTTTGCTCCTCCCATTCCTGTACATACCTTGAAACCGCAAGTATTATAAATATTAACATGTATTTGACATAATCCTTATTTACGTGACTTCGCTCGTTATACTCGAATCTGACACCCACTAAACTTTTATGTATTTCATCCTTGATCATCGTACGACTTGTACAATAATGATGTGCCAAATTTCAAGCATTCATATGTAGAAATCGACAAACAGCCTAACGAAATCAATTTGACATTTGCATGTTATTGCGGTACGAGCGTATAGGTGAATGTATCGCCGCGTTGTTTGTCCAGCCCCATCCATCCATCAGCCGTCGGATTCCAATAGGGGCCTTGACTTCAGCAGATTTAATAAAGGGGTTGTCCTCCGGCATAGTTCCTTTGTATTACGAGACGGGGATGGCCTCCCCTAAATTCCAAAGGGCAACCCACGCAAAGGGAGGCATTCTTGAAAGGCCCTTCCCGGATCCGACTTCATACGCCTATGGTTTCGCCACCGAGCCGCTGTTGTGGTAACACATAAGTGGAGCGCAAATCTCAATTATATCATTTTTCTATCTACTAACTTTAAACAAAATCTCAAAACACGTGCACAAAATGCAAGCTATTCTCGAAATATCGTTTTAAGCAAAATTTGCTTGCATCAGAAAGTGCCACTCATTCCTAATCGTATTACTAAGTTATACTGTTTTGAAAAAAATAGTCACTTTAAGTTATATTTATTTTAAGTAGAAAACATAAACGATTTTGCATAAAATGTACATAATTTTGTTTCAATTGTCTGCTCGGGCATTCAAATTGAACTTAAAAAGTTTTTATTCAAAATAAGTTTCACTGGAGAACACTTTTTGAAGGTCGTACATGTAAGTCAAAATTTCAATCTACTTTCTATTCTGCGTTCACCGCTTCGCGTGTTATCGCTGTTCAAAGGAGAAGAAGCGGCAAGAAACGCCCCAGCAACACGTCTAGCTAAAGATGTTATCATCATAATTATTTATATATTATCTCAGGCTCTTTTTTTTAAATATATATAGAATGTGTATTACAGTTACTTTTAAAAGAATTAATGGAGTTGAAAGAAAGAAAAAAATATTTTCACCGTCGCAATGATGACATAAGTACTAAGAATGCAGTTTTGTCATTTCAATATTCTTCAATAGTGTAGTGCCCCTTTTTGGGCAAGGTGCTTTTCAATTTGGCTTTAAACTGACTGAAGGGCAGATCTAACACTTCGTTCGGAATTTTCTTGAAGACGCGTATACCAACCCCCAAGATAAAAGACACTATTTTCTTATTTTTTGGTAATCTGAATGTGAATCAGTCTATTATTATGCTTGGTGTTGAAATTGTAAACATCCTTATATTTTTTATAGGCACACATTATTACGAATGTAAATTATATTATTAAAAATATATGAGCAGGAGACCATCATAACTCCGTTTTCTGTTGTTTTTTTTTTATTGCATGAGTTCAGCAGACAGGCAGACAGCCCACTTGATGGAAAGCGGTTACCATCGCCTATGGACATTTGCAACACCAAAGGTGCTACAAATGCGCTGCTGCTCTCTTAAGGGAGACTGGAACCTGGTCACTAATGCCGGAACACAACTCAAAGTTGTTATGGCGACATACTCTAGATCAGGGGTGGTCGCCACCCAGTCGAAATGCTCTACCACCTGGCTGTGGGTTGTTAAGTCGCCTCTTACGACAGGCCGCCAGACCGCAAGAAATTGTATTCTTTCTCCGTTCCTGCACGGATACACGTTTTCCTTAAAGCGTTCCCTGAGAGAATCCCGAGGGCCGAGGTTGTAAATTGACCTTACGGCTCCTTTTTTTTATAACAAATATAGTCTCTAAGTGAACAGCGTTGACCCAAAGTAAAATACCAAAGGATATGATACTATGAAATTAAGTAAAATAAACTAATCTAGCGTTCTCTTCATCAGTGAAGTGACGACCTCTTCTGGCCGCATATGCAGCAGAACTAAGTTTCCTTGAGAGACTAGATATATGAGTGCCGCGTTGGAGCTACATTCGCAGTATTTGTAGGAAGGTATAGGTATTTTTGTACACTTGAAATTCCAAATTATTTATTTATTTGTTATTTACTGTGCACACCATATTTTTTTTTCTGAGCCTGTTTTAGTTCCCAAAATTTTGACTGACAGACAAAAAATCTAACGTCATCATTCTTGCATCACAGTTGTACTACAAGATGTCTTCTATTCCTTACGTTGTCGCCTTGCCTTGTATTGCACGGTTGTTAGATCAGGAAGCGCTTAAGGGAGAAAATGGGAAACCAAAGCGATTAGGAGCTAACCGCCGCCGGAAATCGAGAACGGCGTGGCGCCCCACAAGCAGATACACTCTGTAAGGTGAATCACCAATATCGAAATGAAAAGTTGATTGCTTATGAAGCTCACTTCCCTGCCATGGGTGTGAACTGACTATATCCACCAAACTACGCGTGTTGTTACTGCGCTAGGTTCGGTGTCCTCAAATGAATAAAGTTCAGCTACGTTCTGTTGGAATATTATAACCGCCTCTAACTTGACTCGAGCTGCATTCATTTCATCCAACCCTTACAAAATCAGGTAAACGTTATAATTAGATTCTTTTTAAAAGTCAACAATCAATATTTCAATACTAAGTTATACCTGTTTGGTATACTTATTAAACCGACGCATTGATTTCGCTGCACCTAAGAGGCCAATATCACCCGAGCTGATCAATTATTAGTATTTTTTTTAATTATAATTAAATACTAAGTCTAACTAACATCTATTAACAAAAACTAAAATATCCTATAAATAAACCTAACTTAAAAATATATATACAATAGTATAAAAAATTAAATTAAAATAAAACCTATATTAAAGCCCGTCCAGCCCCACCAGACCACTGTCGCTGGGCATTGTACCTAGAAGGCTGGCAGCATTACCTCGCTGGATACAAAGGCTAATCCTTTGAGCGAGGTAAGCTCCAGCCTTCCGGTCTCCTGTTTTGTCGACTAGGCGTTTTTTAATTATTTTAAATAATTTGTGGGCACTTGGCCCCTATGGGCCCAAAAGGCTCAAATATGTAACCTGTTCCAAGGGTTATATATTTGAGCCGTTTGAGGTTTTCGGCAGAAGTGGCAGTGCGACCGGCCCCATTTTTGGACTTCTGGAGATGAGAAGGCGTCAGTGTGTCGACACAGGTAACGTCCCACACAAGCGGCCTTCCCAAGGTCTAGGGATTTAAAGTTATACCGTCGGGTCTCGTGCCATCGTCGCGGACCAGGCCGTTCGATTCGAGAACGGCTGGCACGTCGGCGCTGACAAGAGCCCGACGTATTATATCGTTGAGGCCGGCATGTCGCGGAATTCTGCCTGCGCTTCTACCACAAATTCTACCGCGCCTCATCATCAATAATTGATTACAATAATGAGTAAATAAATAATAGCATGAAGTGGGATCCCCAGAGGGCGACTCGTGGCTTGCCGCGATTTTCGGCCGATTTAGGCGCAAACTCCTCCCAGGGGCTTACATCAATGCCAGTAAGTAGTTGAGTACAGAAGCCGTATCGTTTACGGGTTGTCATTGTGACAATATGAGTTATTATTTTTAATTGTTATCATCACCATGTGCTTCTTTTCTCCGGCGAAGTGGAAGCCATCAGTCATCACCACGGAGGGTGGGGGTAGAGGGGCGTGGGGGAGACCGAACAACGACTAAACTCCATTTCAACAACCTAAATTTTGTATATACATTATTGCTCTATAATAAATTAAATAATTTGTAAATTATTTATATTACAAGTTAAACAAGTTGTAAGATGATATGTTAAGCAATTAGCAAAGTCTAACTTCGCGACTCGCCATAATTATCTCATTTACTTGCAAAAGTCACGAGATACAGGCGAGTGTGCGCACAGACTTGCAATGTTTCAAAATGCCTAACTTAATAAAAGACAGTTCAGTCACTGGAACAAAAACACCTCTTAATCTAATGCATGGCGTGTCTGTACATTAAAGCTATTGAAAAAAACAACTGGAATAGACTATATAAACGACGGAGAACACGATGCCCACCTTCATTATACTCGTACGCACCACAAAGGAGTGGAACTCACTGCCGGAGTCTGTTCTTCCCAAACCTACAACCTGGGTGTCTTCAAGTCCCGTGTGAAAAGGAGGTACCTTCTAGGTATGCGTGCTCGATCTCAGGCCAGGTCTCTTCAAATCGAGCGGAATAATGGTCAAACGCGAGCCTATACAGTCATTGTAAAGAATGCTTTTTTTTTTAACAAGCACTAATGACTAATTAGTGGTTTTACTGACTTTGAGATTTGGTGCTACTTTTGGATGGTCTTCGAAACTTCGCTCCAAGCAGGTTGTTTTTCCCTTCAGCGGGCCAAGGCCCGCTTCTTTATAGTCACTTAAATTCAAAACTTAATTTCAATCCCTTAACGGAAGTTATCTAAACAAAAAGTTGTCCAGTTCCAACAAACACTGTCATATGAAGAAGTTGTGCGTCCACAGGACCTCGTTCGTTGTATTGACTCCGTTCAATCGGATGCGGTGTTGAATGTCTGCGCTGAATAAAGGCCGGAGTGCTCTCGCCACGCCTCCCCTCTCCCGTCTCCCGAGAACCTCATTTCCGAGATGTAATCATGTCTAAGCTTCACCAAAATCATTTTGCTCCCGTCATTGTATTTCAAAGAAGGTACATATGCGATAAACGCGGCGGTTCGCTGCTAACGCAACGATACGTGTAAAGATCAAAGCACCGTCAGCTGGAGTGTTACACGTCGTACTACAATGTACATACGAGCATGTAGTACATGCGTATGAGTGTGCGGCGTCTAGCGAGTGCGCCCTCACCCCCTCACCCGCTCACCCGCTCACCCGCTGCGACGCGGCGATGCGTAATTCGAGTAGAAACAGATGGCTGCTCATTTGTTTTAATTTTCACACATTATTATTGTCTGAAGAGACGCACCACCCCCCACCCTTCACCCCTAAGCCCGTCGCCCCCTTCTCGCTGACGTGTCCCGGTTTCGCACAATCGACTGCTGCTCACTCTTAACCTCTTAACCTCTTAACCTGCACAACAACTTGATGCAGTGTTCAACAAGATCAGGCACTTAGGATGGTTAAAACCTTATTGTATACAGATGTTTTTAATGGCTTTTGCCGGTTGTTAGGATAAATTGGGGGACAGCTTATCATCTTATTGAATACTGAACCAGGCTGCTGGCAGCCACTCATCAGTCACCAGTCGGTTATTGTTTGTCAATTTTTAGCTAGGAAATTAGTTTTTCAAAATTTGAAAATGTTTTTTTTTTTTTTTTTTTTTTTTTTTTTTTTTTTCTTTTTTTTTTTTTTCTTCATTGAATTGAATTATTCGTAGACAAGATCGTCTGACTTTTGAGCAGGTTTTGTCAGCCGGAGTTAGGACGTATGGAAGTACTGTCCCGGTTGGGCACTTAGCTAGTGCCATCATGTAGATTGTTTCCTTTTTTTTTTTTTTTTTTTTTTTTTTTTCCTGTCTGGACTTGTATAAGGTTATGTATGGAGAAAATTTTCTTCACTTCATCGTGACCAAAATGTTGTCAGAGGCCCGCGGTTATAATATATTACTTTAAATGAAATAGTGGAACGCCTCCCAAAACAATAGAATTGCTTATTGTATCGGGCCGCGAGCGAAATAAAGTTATTACCCAAGCCAGTCTCCCATTTGAAGAATCCTGGTTAGCTCAAAACCCGCTTGCCGTTCGTCACGGTCCTTAATAACTTACAAATGTATTCATTTCGTCAAAACCCTGATTTTGATTAAAAAAAAAGTCATAATTGGGCGAGCATACTACCACGATGATCCCATAGTTACCAAGTCAGGATCTGATGAGTGATTCCCACGGGATTCGAGAGAAGCCTTCAAAATCCTTAACCGACTTCTTTGTTATACAATTGTCGGAAATATCGTGTAACAAAGAAGTCGGTTAACAATTTTCGAGGGTTTCGGTCGCTTTTCCTTTGAACTACTCATCAGATCATGACTTGGTGACCATGGGACCATCTCAGGAGTATACTGTTTCGAATTTAAAAAAGAATTTGAAAATCGGTCCACAACTGACAGAGAACTGACGTAAAACATACAGACGAATTAAGAACCTCCTTCTTTTGGAAGTCGGTTAAAAATGAACTGTCACAGTCCAACTCAAGCTTTGACATGACTCCCCCTTATAAATGCTGCCTTTTTTTCACAAGCAGTCCTGGCGCCATCTGACTGTACTTATAGGCCGAAACCTTGCTGCAGTGTGCGGCCGGTGCGCGGAATGTCATCAGGGCCTTTCCGCCACATCTCATAGATAACTCCTACGTACCGTAAAACCGCTATATATTTTTTTTTATTTTTTTTATTCGTCCGACATCGATAACACTCGCCGCCTCCTAATTGGCCTCTTAAAAACGCTAACGGCAGCTGCCTGCTTTCGCCCGTAACAAGAATACACTTTCAATATAGGTAGAATACTCGGCAAAACATTAATGGGGTCATGTCAGAAGCGTGCTCGTCGCGATCCCCGCTGGCCCAGAGGGCCACAATTCTGACCAGGTGTGAATTCTCGCGCATGCGGCGAAGGGGGCCGCCACCCTTCACGCAGCGCCAAACCTGGCGGGTCGAGAAGAGCAGAGTGCCGTATAGGCACGTGGAATGTGAGAGGTGGGATGAAAGATAAGATGGACGAAATGATTGATATAATGAATGAGAGAAGCCTGGATGCCTTATGTCTGACAGAGACAAAGCGGAAGGGGTGCGACGTCGATGACCTCCCCGGTGGCATGCTTGCTCTGTGGTCCGGCGTGGACCTGGACGAGCGTGCGAGTGGAGGGGTAGGCGTCTTATATTCACACGTATACATGGAGAAAGAATGAATGATCAGAAAAGTATGATTGATCTGATTTTAATTGATAGTCGCCTCCAAAACACAATAATGGATACAAGAGCCTACAGAGGCCCCACTCTTGAAACGGACGACTACCTGGTGATAAGCCGATTTGTGGGCCTTTTCAAGAGGTGGAGACACTGGCGAGTGCGTACCAATTTCGGGGAGCTTGAAAGAATAAAGTGTGAAAAATTGGAAGATGTTAGTGTAAGGAGTATGTATGCGCGCCTAGTCGAAGAAAGGCTTGCAAAAGCGGACTTCTCCGACTTAGATGTGGATAATGACTGGGATAGTATGAAGGAAAGTATAGTGGAAAGCGCAAAAGAAGCATGTGGATGCGCAAAGAGGCACATAACAACGAAAGGTGATGAATGGTGGGACGCGGATGTTAAATCCAGCGTAGAGAGAAAGAGAAAAGCCTGGCTGGATTATGTTGCTTCCTTGCAACAGTATGACAGTATGAAAGAGATGAAGAAAGAAATTTATCGCCTCTGCAAGAATGAAACCAAAGCTTTAGTGAAAGAGAAGCGTGAAAGAATAAAATTGTAAAAATATCCCACAAGAGGTATTAGCGCGATGGAGTGAATATTTTTAGAGAAATGTATGATAAAATCCCGGATGCTGGCACCCCGACTAAGTCTGTGACTGACTCCGAGGAGTCGGCATCCGAGATCACTTTGGAAGAGATCGAATGGTCGATAAGAAATCTGAAAAATGGAAAGGCAGTAGGCAGTAGGAATCGATAGTGTGTCTGCTGAGATGATCAAATATGGTGGAACCTGCGTCCGGGACGCTTTCCTATCCTTATGCAACTTGTGCTGGAGGACGGGAAAGGTTCCCAAGGACTGGAGGCGCGTTGTCATCGTGCCCTTGTATAAAGGCAAGGGGTCACGTATGGAGTGCGCCAGCTACAGGGCCATCAGTTTGATCAGCACAGCATCTAAAGTGTATGCGAAGATTATTGAAAAGAGAATGAGAGTTGTATCCGATGGATTACTGTGGGATGCACAAGGTGGTTTCACAAATGGAAGGGGATGTATGGATCAAGTTTTCTCTCTCCGCAATATCGTAGAGAAGCAGCTGGCTATGGGCCGGAAGGTTTTCTGCGGTTTTTTTTTTTTTTTTTTTTTTTTTTGTGGATCTAGAGAAAGCGTTTGACAGGGTAGTGCGGAAGGACCTCTGGGACATATTGCGCGGATATGGGATTAATGGCCAATTGATGCGTGCTGTGCAGTCCACTTACGAGGACTGTATGACATGCGTGCGAGTGGAAGGCAGCCTGTCGCCCTGGTTTGACGTCAATATTGGCGTCCGCCAGGGCAGCGTGCTGTCGGCTTTGTTGTTCATTCTATATCTGGACGATTGGTCTCCAGAGAATAAGATTGATGGATGTTGGAGTGCGGATAAGTGATCTAGTTGTAAGCACCCTGCTTTATGCGGATGATGCCGTGCTTTAAGCTGAATCGCCATCAGAACTGCAAACACTAGTGACAATGATGAAAGATGACTGTCAGGCGAGAGGCTTACATTTGAATGCGAAGAAAACAAAGGTTATGGTGTTTGTTTGAAAGAGAAGAAACCAGAACGAAGGCAAGGATAATGGTCGATGATGTTATGCTGGAGCAAGCTGCTGAAGGGGTATGGAAGAAAGAGCATGAAAGTAGAGTAAATGCGGTCGACATGCGAGCACTGCGCAAAATCTGCGGACTGACGCTCGCGGACCGCGTTCGTAATACCGAAGTAAGAAAGAGAGTTGGCCTGAAAGAGAGTGCCGGGGTGAAGGTAAGGAAAGGAATGCTCCGGTGGTTCGGGCATGTGGAAAGAATGCATGATGAAAGAATGATGACTAAACAGATATACAATGCAAAAGTGGATGGATGCAGAAGTCGTAGAAGGCCACAACACACCTTCCATGATCAAATTGATCGCCCTTCGCAAGCGTGACAATCGCAGAAAACAAAGCGCAGCGAATCCCCCCCCCCCCCCCAAACACGCGCAGACTTCAAGTACAGCACACTCCTAACTATTAACATTCAAACTACAATAAACAACAACAATAATAATATTATAAGTTTGACTTACACTCACAGATGGCGTTATAACAAAGATAAACATGATAACATTTGCAAGAGGAATAATAAATAACTGTACAACATGAGACAATATTAAGGATTGGGTTTTTTTTTTTTTTTTTTTTTTCCTCTCCTCTCTCCGAGCTAACAAGATTGCTCGGGTTATATAATCTTTTGGGGGGTTTATTTTTCTTTTGTTTTTTTTTTTTTTTTTTTCTTTTATCTATTTCTTTTTTGTTCCTCTTTTTTCTTTTATTTATCTTTTCTTTTCTTGTTACTTTATTTTGGAAAAATAGGTTTACAATTTACTTAACACTATTACATTTTTGTTTTGTCTAGTTTGTACAATTTTGCTTAACTAAAAATTTTTTTTTTTTTTTTTTTTTTTTTTTTTTTTTTTTTTTTTTTTTTTTGTTTAAACATATTAAATCTACTCTATTTTACTGTTACATATTTTATTATATCTAAAGTTTTACAATATTTCTTAATTAATCCAAACTTGTTTTTTCCAAAAAGTTTTTCTACTAACTATTTTCATACATATTAATATACTAAGTTTCAGGCACTATCCTTCTACTTTTGTTCGTTCTTTAAAACAGGCTTCTTGTATTCTTTATTTCTTATACTATTCTATGTTAACCAACTATGTCTATTTCCTAACTAATTTTATTTTTCTATATGTTTTTTGCATTTTTTTTTATCTTTTGTTATGGATTACTAGCTATTCTCTTATTTACTAATGGTTGTCTGCGCATTATGCATATATACCTAAATATATGATAATTCCACATATTATACATCTATATTCTTATTTCTACTAACTACACTTTTGACTATCTTAATACAGAATGCTATAAAAACCTCCACATTCTTTTTGGACATTAACTCGTGCATGTTTTCAAAGCGAATTTCGACTTGAAGCCTGCTTTCGCAGTCATGTCTCTCCCGGGCATGTACCGGACACCAGAAGATAAGGTGCGGAACATCTTCCTGCTGCTCCTCATCGCAGATGCACGAGGGATTCTCTTTGCACCCGAACCGGTTCAGGTACTCCGAGAATCCCCCGTGCCCCGTGAAGAGCTGGGTGTGCAGACCGGTGAGGCCGATCTGCCTAACTAACTTGAAGGCCCGCGTGACTTCAGGGAAAAAGAGTTTCGTAACGGATGCCGTTGACTCTTGACAGTATCTCCGGTTCCATTCGTCAACCGTTCCCATGCGGAACTGCCGTTTGACGAAGGAAACCGGACACTTGTCGTAAAGCGGCTTCACTTTCAGAGAAAGTGCTGCCGCTTTCGCCAACTCATCCGCTCGCTCGTTTTCTCTGACGTCAACGTGGGCCTTAACCCAGTACAGGCTCACCTGCTTTCCATCGAGAACACACCGCCTAATGTTCTCTCTTGCTTCGAACGCCAGCGGGTTTACGGAGCTCCAGCAGCACAGCGACTGCAACGCCGATCTGGAATCACTGTAGATGCCGAAGCTTCTTTCTGAGCGCTTCCAAGCCGACGCCGTAGCCTCACGTATCGCCAGCAACTCTGCCTGATAGACCGTGCAAAAGGACGCCAGCTTAATTTTCCGGCTTTTGGTCTCGACCTCATTATCCCAAAAGGATAATGAGGCTCCGACCTGGCCTTCAATTAAGCTGCCGTCCGTGAAGATACGCACCGCCTGGTGGCGTTGCGCATCCACCTGCTCCTGGTCCATCAGGCAGCCAAACTGTAACTCGATCTGTGAGGCCGGGTGAGTTGTGTTGGCGTAAGCAACTCGCGTTTCCATCTCCCTGTCCCCAAGCATTGGCTGCTCTACCCCCCTCTTGGCCTCGTATAAGGAAGCAACTTCCTTTATACGGAGGTCAAGGGGGAGCAGACCAGCCAACACCATAGCTGAGTTCAGGGAGACGGTCTTATACGCTCTACACATTTTCTGCGCAAATCCCCGTTGGACCGTGTTGAGTTGCTTACGCACACCCAACTTTGTGGCTGAAGGCGCCCAGACGCTCGCTGCATACAGGATTACTGGCTCCAGCACCGCTGTGTACATGATCCTGACGATCTCAGGGTTAAGGCCCCAGGTGACCTTCGCGGCGCGCGATAATTGCTTCTGGAACTTTATTGCCTTCGCACATACACTACGTATGTGCGAGTTAAATGTCAAGCTGCTGTCTATGGTTACACCTAGGAGCTTAACCTCTGAGGCCATCTCTATGCTGACCCCTCCCATGCTCAGTCTTGGGGTGTCATACTTCAATTTCCGCGTGAAAGTTACAGCTTTCGTCTTGTGAGCAGCAAATCTTAGTTTGTTTCGGACACCCCACTCCTGAACATAGGAGAGAGCCGCATTAGCTCTTCTCTCTATGCTGCTGCCGGAGTCTCCATCAATCAATAGAACCACGTCGTCCGCAAACGCCTGTACGTAGTCTCCTCGTACTTCTAGCCCTTTAAGAAGGGGGTCGAGGAGCAGGTCCCATAGGATAGGCCCCCCTATGGATCCCTGCACACAGCCTTTCGTGGTCTGTCTTTCCACCTCTTCTCCTAGGTACCTAAGCGAGACGCTGCGGTTCTCCAGGTAGCTGCCCAGTATCCTCTGGATATTTCCTGGGCAGTTTTCCTCCGCCAACCGGACCCTAATCATAGGCCACCAAGCGCTATCGAATGCTCCCTCTATGTCTAGTGAAACGAGTGTTATAATCTTCTTAAGTTCCAGCTTTCTGCGTATTCTATTCACTAGATCATAGAGGGAGTCCTCCGTGCTTCTTTGGGGCAGGAATCCGTATTGGCGGGTTAAGGATTGGGTTGGGTTGGGTTGGGTTGGGTTGGGTTACCCCCAGGGGGTGCCAACCCCCAGGGGGTGCCACCCTGGACTCTTCTCCGTCCAGGTAGTGGTACAAGGGGATGCGTCCCCGGGGCCCCGAGCGGCCACTGTCACATTCCCCCCTTCACTCCGTGACAGTGGTGTCCCACCTATCCACTCCAAATCCTCGTATTCCTTCCCTTCCTTCCAAACTTGTTCCCTCCAAAACACCCCTTCCCATCCCTAAAAGGAGGAACGCCGTTCTGCCGGTCGTTCGAGGTGGAGCGGTGAGGTTTGCCAGCGTCGACGCATTCTGCTCCGCTGGCAGACGAGGTGTGCGCGCGCACAGCGCGCTTTTGACGTTGACAGTGGCGGCGGGCCCAGTGGTGGGGCGAGAGTCTCGCCATTGGGCGCTACCGCCGAGCGTTACCCCGTGTGGTGTCGTGGATCACGTCTCGCGGCCACACGGGACCGCGGGGCTTGCCTTCAGTGGCTGGCCCAAGAGGAGAAAACCTCACTAAAAAACCCCTAATGCTTAAGCTGCGGCGCAGGGCGATCTGTTTTGAGGCCGGGGGGGTAAACCCGGTCGCGACTGCGAACCACACACCCAGTTTTCAACCATAAAAAGTAACGACTCGTGGGAACAAATATGAATTTGAACTCTAAAAAAACATCATCCGACGTAGTGCCCGAGAAGGGCGTAGTAGATGCAGGTGACGTGCCCGAGAAGGGCAAACCCAACCCGAAAGGGCCCGTGAAGGGCGGAGGAGAGAAGAACTTCTACTCGCGCTTCCTGTCGGCGATCTCTCTGCCGGCGGAAGCGCCAAGTTCTTCCAGCCAAGCCAGCTCCTGCACAGTGCGGTTGCAGCGGCTTGAAGACGTAGACGCGTTCCTGCCCGGACCATCCGGGAAAGGGACAGCCCCCCCTGCTCAGGCCCCACCAAAGGCCCCGGCTCCGAAAGAGCCGGAGGGGAAGGGCAAGAGCCAGGGTGCCTCCCGCAACACGCGGTTGAGGTCATACCTGGCTCTAGACGACCTCTCACCACCGACGTCGTCTGATGAGGAGGGGTTATTACCCCCCGCTGAGCCCCCTGTGAAGGCCCCGGCCCCCAAAGGGCCGGAGGGGAAGAACAAGCGGAGCAAGTCGGCAGCCCGTAGAGACAGGATGCGTCTCCGGCTGCCGGACATGGTCTTCGACGACTCCTCTCCACTGGCGTCGTCGACAGACGAAGATGATGAGAGGCCGCCCCCCAAACCCCCTGCTAAGACTCCGGCAGCTACAGCGCCGGACGACAAGCGGGGCAGAGGGCGTCCTCCAACAACGGGGGAGTACGTGGGCCTAGCTGCTGCCAAGCAGGCGCTTGTGCAGGCCCAGCGCGCTGAGCTAGAGCTCGCGGTGGAAAAGGAGATAGTGGAGCAGGCCTCATCAATGGCGTCCGCGAGGGTGACCCGGTCAAAAACCGCGCCCGCCCTCGCGAGCCAGGCCGCTCCAGAGGCCCGAGCAGCTCACGCGCAGGGCCTGCAGAAGCAAATCACCGACTCCTTAGCGGTGGTGGCCGGGGTGGCCAAAGTCTCTAAGGGCCTGAAGGGGACTCTCCAGAAGGCCCTTAAAGAGGCTGTGAGCGCCATCCACGAGGCCTCGGAGGAGCTCCTGACTCGCACATCCAACCAGGAGGTCGCCCTGCTCCGTGCGGCTAACAGCCGCATGGAGTCAGAGATCGCTGACCTCCGAAACGAGCTCAGGAGCCTCCAGGCGGAGGTTGTGCGGCCGCGGCCAGATGCCGCGCCGCCAGCCCCGCCAAATGCGGAGTCGGTGATGGCCGCGAACCTCGACCGAATGACTCTCCTCATGGAAAGTCGGTTCGCGGCCATGGAGGAGCGGCTGCGCTCGGTAACAACACCGAGCCCCGCCCCCACAGCTAGGCCCTATTCCCAGCCGAGTTCGCCTCATGTGTTGAGGCTCTCGGCTGTGGAGTACCCCCCGTTGCCCTCTCAGAGGGTAAGTTTGGAGAAGGCGGTGGTGAAGTCCATTCCACCACCGCCCGCCTGTCCGGCGCCCCACCCTCCTTTGGCTGCGACCGAAGAGGGCTGGACGACGGTGAACAGGAGGAGGCCCCGAAAGGGCCAGAAGCCGTCGACCAGCACCGCACCGGTCGCACCCCCCGCCGCTGACGCAGCTGAAAGCGCGAAGCCGCGGGGAACCAGAGGAGGACGAAGGAGAGGGAGGGGTCAGAAGGCGCAGGAGCAGTCCTCGCAGCCTCCCCTTCCCCCCCCGCCATCCCAAAAGAAGGACAAGCCTAAGCCTGTCGAGAGGAGGGTACCGCGTCTGCGTCCTCCGAAGTCCGCTGCCGTCATCCTGACTCTACAGCCAGGCGCGGCGGACCGAGGAGTGACCTACGCCAACCTCTTCTCGAAGGCGAAGGCAAGAATAAAGCTGGCTGACCTCGGGATAGAAGGAGGCCTGCAGCTCAAGAGGGCGCGCACGGGAGGGCGAATGTTGGTGCTACCTGGCGCCGACACGGCCCCCCAAGCAGACGCCCTCGCCGAACAGCTGCGGCTCAACCTCTATCCCGAGGACGTGCGCGTGTACAGGCCCGAGAAGACTGTGTGTCTTCGCGTCTCGGGCCTGGACGACCACGCGCACGAAGAAGACGTGGCCGCTGCCATCGCGCGGACCACCGGATGCTCGGTAACGAGCATCAAGACGTCAAAGGTCCGTCCCGGCCCAGACGGGATGGGCCAGACGGTGGTGGCCTGCCCGGTGGCGGCCGCCAAGAAGCTGCTCGCAGCTGAGACGAAGCTCCTGGTGGGCTGGGCCTCCGCCCTAGTGAAGGCCCTGCCGCACAGGACCCAGAGGTGCTACCGCTGTCATGAGGCTGGCCACGTGGCAGCGGTCTGCGCCTCAGAGGTGGACCGCAGCGGGCAATGTTACCGCTGCGGACAAGCCGGTCACTTGATCACCGGCCCCTGCAACGCGAAGCCGCACTGTCCAGTGTGCGCAGCCGCGGGCAGGCCGGCCGGTCATCAGGTGGGCTCGAGGCCCTGTAAGGCCAGGCCCACCAGGAGGAATCGTCAGGAAGCCAGCAAGGCGCCGGACAGGACCGCGGCCGCGGCGGACGCTCCAGCCGCCGCGGGGAGCGGAACGGAGGATGACGCCCGTGGTTAAATGGTAGCCACGGGCGAGCGGCAGCGGACGTTGAGGCCTGGGGATCAATGAGGCCTCCGCCCGCACCAATGCCGCGAGAGGACGCGAGAGGTAGCCGCGCGACCCTCTCAGGGCCGGGTAACACTCACCCGGCCCACACAGGAGAGGCCGCCCCTGTTTATGGGGCGGCCCACCGCTCGCCGGGGTTGCGGAGTAAGGCTCACGCTGTGTACCGCGACCCCGGCATCAATGCGGAAGTAGGCTCCCATGGGGTTTTAGTGGGTATACCGGCGCCGGTCGTATTGATTAATCGGCGTCGGGGAGTCCCACACACCGGCCGCGGCGATCCCCACGCGGCTGACGGTGAGGTAACTCATTTCCCCATGTATAAAAAAAAAAAAAAAAAAAGGGTTGGGTTGGGTTGAGCGGCTAGTTGACGCAGGCGGAATGCCGCGCTCTAGCCGATCACGAATGTTAAGCGACACCGGCCGCAGTCAGTACATGGATGGGTGACCCCTGACATTGGAAAAACTGTGTGTCGGTTAGCTTTAGAAAGATGAATTTGTGGCTAATCGTACCCACGAGTGTGATATAGCTTACCCGGGGAAGCCCGGGCCCGGCCAACTGTGCCAGGAGCTGAAGCCTCATTGCACGGGTGCGATAAGTGGTGGATAAATTCGAACAACATTTTGAGCGGCTAGTTGACGCAGGCGGAATGCCGCGCTCTAGCCGATCACGAATGTTAAGCGACACCGGCCGCAGTCAGTACATGGATGGGTGACCCCTGACATTGGAAAAACTGTGTGTCGGTTAGCTTTAGAAAGATGAATTTGTGGCTAATCGTACCCACGAGTGTGATATAGCTTACCCGGGGAAGCCCGGGCCCGGCCAACTGTGCCAGGAGCTGAAGCCTCATTGCACGGGTGCGATAAGTGGTGGATAAATTCGAACAACATTTCCTCCTGGCGGTGCGGGCCATCCGGGGGTACCGGACAGTGTCGTGGACGGCGGCGACACTGCTCGCGAGTGATCCGCCCTGGGAGCTCCAGGCGGAGACGCTCGCGGCAGTGCACCGCTACCGGCAGGACACCAGAGACAGAGGAGAGAGGCCGTGTCCGGCAGTAGTAAGAAGGATCAGGGTCTTGGCGACCGAGGCCCTGATCCAAGCATGGGCTGATGACCTGAGGTCCCCAGAAGCAGGAGTAGAGACGGTGGCGGCGGTCCGCCCCCACCTGTCTCGTTGGGTCTCGAGGAAGTACGGGACCCTAACGTACAGGCTGACGCAGATACTTACCGGGCACGGGTGCTTCGGTAAGTATCTGCATCAGACAGCGGGGCGTGAACCGACGCCAGAATGTGCAGAGTGCGGCGCACCCAGCGATACGGCGTATCATACGCTGGTGGAGTGCGCCGCCTGGGGACCTCAGCGTCATCAGCTAGAAAGTACAGTCGGTCCTGTGTCCTCGCTCCAGCAGTTGGTAGAAGCCATGCTGTCGAGCGAGGACGGATGGAGAGCGGTTTCCTCCTTCAGCGAGACGGTAATGTCCCTGAAGGAGGCCGCGGAGAGGACCAGGGAGGTGGATGCGTACGCAGACCCGATCCGGCGACGGCGGACTGGCGGCCGGCGGCGTCGCTACGCAGCCCACCTCCCTTAGTGCCGTCACAGGGGGCCGCGGGGACCGGGGGTACCCGCGGACTTCCCCCCCTGTTGATGAAGCAGGGCACCTTGCCTTCGGGGTGTCCTGAAGATTGCCAGACGTAGGGGCGTCACGAATGTAGTAGCACCGCTCTAGTTCTCGTGGCGCCCCGTAAAAGCGTGGGAAAGAGGCGCAGGTTAGGTTTAGTGGGTAGTCCGGCGGACGGGATCTCGCGACTACTACCGCCCTCGGCGGTAGTTATGCGTGGAGATCCATTCCGCTGGGAGTCCCACACTCCCCTCGGTCACCCTCCCCCGAGGGCCCGAGGGAGTGTCGCAAGAAAAGACATTCCCCCTGCGTTATCAAAAAAAAAAAAAAAAAAAAAAGGGTTGGGTTAGGTTAGGTTAGGTTAGGTTAGCGCCGTGGTGGATAAATTCGAACAACATTTTTAGATTTCAACATTTTTTAAGGAAAGTTTTCATTGATGATTCTATCCCTGATTATTGTTGACGACTCGGCTTGCTTAATGGACTACTGACATTCTTGCCTAGCTGTTGACCCGGATTTGCCTGTTTTCGATCGATTTCTGCATTTGACTGTTTTACTTGGATTTTCTCACTGGACTTCGTTTTTGCACTTGTTTTGGATCTGTTGATTGCTCTGGACTCATCCCTCTCCACTCCCATGGGGGGGGGGGCGCACTAATGGCCGACTCGGGACAGAGTCGCGCCCCGGGAGTGTGCGAGATCCGGAAACGGACTAACGCACACTCCCGCGGAGAGAATGCCGAATCCGACTCGGACGAGTCGGGTAGAAAGCTGGTGACCCAGGAGGACACCCAGAGGCCAGGGACCCGGCGCGCCAAGGTGCTCCTGGGGGCCCGTCACCGCGGAGTAAGCGTCGGGACGACGCTGTCCCGCGAAGAGACTGCAGATGTCGAGGCTCAGGCAGAGGCCTTTGTCAGCGACCTCCGCCAGAACGCTAAAAAGAAGACGAAGGCCTCTGCGCCTTCAGGAAAGGATATACCCCCCGAGATGGACCCGAGGGTCACGGACGTCGACCTTTTGGATGCGGAGGAGCTCCGCACCATGGCCGGCGTCCATGTGGCAGCGATCTACAACGTTGCCCAGACCTCGGGGAACCTCAAGGGGGGTTATATCAAGAAATTGAAGGAGGCGGCGGCGGCCCTCATGGAGGTGACCGAGAGTCTCTCCAAGAGGACCGTCGACGCCGAAACAAGGAAACTGAGCCTCGACAATCTGAAGCTCAAGAGAGAGGTGGACTCCCTACGGGCCGAGATTCGGTCATACCGTAGGGAGTTCGAGGAAATGAAGACCGCGGCCAAGGAGTCCGCGGCCAAGGACAAGGCTGCGGCCAAGGAGGCCACCGCCAAAGGGAAAGCCGCGACCAAGGAGGCCGCGGCCAGGGAAGCTGCGGCCAAGGAGGCCGCGGCTAGTGTCGGAGGGCCCCCGCCCCAGAAAAAGGGGGGGAGCTCAACCACCGAATCTCCCCCATTCGACGTGGAGGAGCTGAAACGCTCCATAATCCTGTCGATGGGGGAGTTCATCAACGCCCGCTTCGCGGGCCTTGAGGACCGCCTACTCCCCCCCCCGGTCATCCGTCCGCGGCTTGCGGCGGACAAAAGAAACAAGGCGGCCCCCGGGCCCTCGGGTGCCACGCCGCCCACGGCTGCTCCTCCCAGGGTCTCCGACGATCTGACGGAGCCCCTGGCGATGGAGTGTGAGCCAATCCCGACGGTGGCGACCCCCGCTCCCCCGTCGTATGCAAAAGTGGTGGGCCCTCCGCGCCCGCCGTCGAAACCGGGCCCCTCCGGCGTCCAGAGGGCCCCCAGAAGACAGGGGGTGGCCCCGGCCCCCCCAATGTGTTCGATCCCCCCCACTGCCCCCTACCCCACCCAGGAGGACCAGGGTGAGTGGACAGTGGTGGGAGGTGGTAGGAGGGGCAGAGGGAGAGGACGGGGCGCAAGAAGAGCAGGGGGATACCCTGCCCTGACCCCCGCACCTCAATACTCCGTCCCCCAACAAAATTACGCGCCGGTGAGGAGACCTCCTCCAAGGAAGCCGGCCCCGCTAGTGGAGGCTAAGGCAGCAGCAGTAATGGTGACGCTGCTGCCTGAGGCCGCTAGGAACGGGGTAACATACCGCCAGGTTTTTGAGCAGGCCGCGAAGGTAGTGGACCTGCAAGCGATGGGCCTCAAGGAGGGCCTTAAGATCAACCGGACGGCCAACGATGCCCGGCTCTTGGAGCTGCCACCAGGGCCGGAGGGCATCGAGAAGGCCGACCGGTTGGCTTTGGCCCTCAGTGCAGTGTTGACAGGCGTGGCCGAGGTCGCCAGGCCTGTGAAGAAAGGAGACATCCGTGTCACAGGGCTTGACGACTCGGTCACGCCTTGGTTATTAGAGGAGGCCATCGCTCGCGCAGGGAACTGCCCTCGCGAGCACGTCAAATCTGGCGGTATCGGTGTGGGACCGGGGGGGATGGGCGCTGCCTACGTCCAATGCCCCATCCCGGTCGCGAAAATGCTGACTGAGCTGAAGCACATTTGCGTGGGCTTCAGCTCAGCGGAGGTCTCGGCCCGTGAGAGGCGACCCATACGTTGTATGCGGTGCCTCTACACGGGCCATATCACAGTAATGTGCCCAGATGGGCGAGTCGACAGGTCGGCCCTGTGTTTCCGCTGCGGCAAAAGCGGACACAGGGTCGCTCAATGCTCCGAGCCTAACGCTCACTGTGTGGTTTGCGCCGAGTCGGGTCTCGACGCAAACCACGTCTCACTGTCGAGGGGCTGCCTCCCTCCGCATGTGAGAGGCAAGTTTGTCCCCCCGGCGAACGTCGGGATAGGAAGAAACCAGGAGGTGTCTAATATGTCTCATTAAAATGCCCGGACGACATATTAGACTCCTCCAAGGAAATGTGAACCACTCCGCCGGGGCCCAGGATTTACTCCTGCAGTCCATGGCGGAGTGGGAGGTTGGTCTGGCCGTAATATCGGAGCCGTATTACGTCCCCGCCCAGAGCAACTGGGTTGGGGACCTGGACGACACGGTGGCAGTGGTGGCCAGTTCGGGCGCTGGCACCCCGCTCATCGAGATCGAGCGGGGGCGGGGTTACGCGGTGGCAGGGTGGGGGGAGCACACCTTCATAGGTGTGTACTTTTCCCCCAACCGACCCCTGGCAGAATTCGAGCGTTTCTTGGATTCTGTCAGGGCCGCCGTGGGCAGACAGTCGCCGAGGGCGACGTTCGTACTCGGCGACTTCAACGCCAAATCCCGCTCCTGGGGAAACACTGTCACCGAATTGAGGGGACTGGCTGTGGAAACGTGGGCATTTCAAAGTGGTTTGACCCTTTTGAACCGAGGTTCGGTCCACACCTGCGTGCGAGCGCGGGGTGGCTCCGTAGTAGATTTGTCGTTTGCCACCCATGCGATCGCACGCAGGGTGATGAACTGGAAAGTCGAGGAGGAGGTGGAGACTCTGTCGGACCACCTCTACATAAGGTTCGAGGTCTCCCCTCCTCCTAACAGAACAGGGTCAAACCCCCCACGTAGCCACGGCCAGTTCCCTCGATGGGCCATCAGCCGGCTCGACCCCGAGCTGGCTGAGGAAATGGCCGTCGTCCAGGGCTGGACCAACCGAGAGAGAAACACCTGTCCGGAGGATCTGGCGGAGGGCATGCGCAGAACCCTTACGAGGGTCTGCGATGCCTCGATGCCACGGTCGCGTCGACGTCGGCAGAAACCAGCGGTTTACTGGTGGACCGCGGAGATCGGGAGTCTGAGGGAGGCAGCCCTTCGGGCTCGCCGATCTCTGAAGAACTGCCGGCGTCGGCATCCTCCGGACAGAGGTGAGGAGGAACATCGCTTGGAGGAGTATAGGGTTGCCAAGAAGGCTCTTCAGGTGGCCATTTGTCAGGCGAAGACCCGGGCTCGGGAAGAAATCCTATCCACACTGGATGCGGACCCCTGGGGACGTCCGTACCGGGTGGCGCGCAAGAAAATGCGCGCCTGCTCCACCCCGGTTACGGAGTCCCTGCCGGACGGGGTCCTGAACAGAATTATAGATGGACTCTTCCCGGACCCGGGAGCCTTTGCTCCTCCTAGGATGTGTCCTCCTCGGATTGTACCCTCGGAGACTGATCCTCCCCCAGTCTCCGAGGAAGAAATGGAAATGGCCCTGGATCGACTCCGGGGCCGGAAAACGGCACCGGGACCGGACGGGGTCCCAGGCCGGGTCCTCTTCCTGGCCGCCAAACATCTAGGCGGCCAGCTTCGGGAACTCTTTGACGCCTGCATCAGGACAGGTGAGTTCCCGAAGCAGTGGAAAGAGGGCCGGCTGTGCCTCATCCCGAAAGAGGGCCGCCCTCCCGATGATCCCTCCGCCTACAGGCCCATCGTGCTGTTGGACGAGGTGGCAAAAGTGTTCGAGAAGATCTTGGCGAGCCGCCTCGTCCAGCACCTGGATTCCGACGGGCCTGGACTCTCGGAGGCTCAGTATGGTTTCAGGGCGGGGCGTTCAACCCTGGACGCCCTGTTCGCATTAAGGAGCCTCACGAGAGAGGCGGAGAGCATAGAGGAGTCTGTCTTGGTGGTATCTTTGGATATCCAAAATGCCTTCAACAGTCTACCTTTCGAAACGATTCTAGAGGCACTCCGGTCTCAGGGAGTGCCTCTGTACCTTGTCAGACTGTTGGAGGCGTACCTCCAAGACAGACATATCCTCTGGGAGGGCGGTTTTGGTCAGATCTCTGGTAGGCGACGTGTCGTGTGCGGTGTTCCACAGGGTTCGGTGCTGGGTCCGATCCTGTGGAATATTGGTTACGACTGGCTCCTCCGCGAGCCAGTCCTGCCCGGGATGGGGGTGATCTGTTATGCCGACGACACCCTCATCACGGCCCGGGGCGGAACCTACGAGGAGTCCGTGGAACTAGCCAACGCCGCAACGGCGTTGGTTGTAGAAAGGGTACGCCGTTTAGGCTTGAGGGTCTCCGCAGAGAAGACGGAGGCCCTCATGTTCCACGGACGACGTAGACAACCGCCTCGGGGCACGCACGTCGCCGTCCAGGGAGTGGCGGTAGCGGTAAAGGCCCAGATGAAGTACCTGGGCCTTGTCCTAGACGGAAAGTGGAATTTCGGGGCCCACTTCACCCAGCTGGCCCCGAGATTGCTAGGTGCCGCTGCCGCCCTGGCCAGACTCTTACCCAATGTGGGAGGGCCGGGCACGGTCTGTAGAAAGTTATATACTGGTGTCCTGCGGAGCATGGCCCTGTACGGTGCCCCCGTATGGGTCGATGCTCTTCACCGCAAGAACAGGACCCATCTGAGACGTTCTCAGAGGGTCCTGGCGGTGCGGGCCATCCGGGGGTACCGGACAGTGTCGTGGACGGCGGCGACACTGCTCGCGAGTGATCCGCCCTGGGAACGCCAGGCGGAGGTGCTCGCGGCAGTGCACCGCTACCGACAGGACACCAGAGAGAGAGGAGAGAGACCGTGTCCGGCAGTTGTGAGAAGGATCAGGGTCTTGGCGACCGAGGCCCTGATCCAAGATTGGGCTGATGACCTGAGGACCCCAGAAGCAGGAGCAGAGACGGTGGCGGCGGTCCGCCCCCACCTGTCTCGTTGGGTCTCGAGGAAGTACGGGACCCTAACGTACAGGCTGACGCAGATACTTACCGGGCATGGGTGCTTCGGTAAGTATCTGCATCAGACAGCGGGGCGTGAACCGACGCCAGAATGTGCAGAGTGCGGCGCACCCAACGATACAGCGTATCACACGCTGGTGGAGTGCGCCGCCTGGGGACCTCAGCGTCATCAGCTAGATAGTATTGTCGGTCCTGTGTCCTCGCTCCAGCAGTTGGTAGAAGCCATGCTGTCGAGCGAGGACGGATGGAGAGCGGTTTCCTCCTTCAGCGAGACGGTAATGTCCCTGAAGGAGGCCGCGGAGAGGACCAGGGAGGTGGATGCGTACGCAGACCCGATCCGGCGACGGCGGACTGGCGGCCGGCGGCGTCGCTACGCAGCCCACCTCCCTTAGTGCCGTCACAGGGGGCCGCGGGGACCGGGGGTACCCGCGGACTTCCCCCCCTGTTGATGAAGCAGGGCACCTTGCCTTCGGGGTGTCCTGAAGATTGCCAGACGTAGGGGCGTCACGAATGTAGTAGCACCGCTCTAGTTCTCGTGGCGCCCCGTAAAAGCGTGGGAAAGAGGCGCAGGTTAGGTTTAGTGGGTAGTCCGGCGGACGGGATCTCGCGACTACTACCGCCCTCGGCGGTAGTTATGCGTGGAGATCCATTCCGCTGGGAGTCCCACACTCCCCTCGGTCACCCTCCCCCAGGGCCCGAGGGAGTGTCGCAAGAATAGACATTCCCCCTGCGTTATCCTTTTGGATGCGGAGGAGCTCCGCACCATGGCCGGCGTCCATGTGGCAGCGATATACAACGTTGCCCAGACCTCGGGGAACCTCAAGGGGGGTTATATAAAGAAACTGAAAGAGGCGGCGGGGGCCCTCATGGAGGTGACCGAGAGTCTCTCCAAGAGGACCGTCGACGCCGAAACAAGGAAACTGAGCCTCGACAATCTGAAGCTCAAGAGAGAGGTGGACTCCCTACGGGCCGAGATTCGGTCATACCGTAGGGAGTTCGAGGAAATGAAGACCGCGGCCAAGGAGTCCGCGGCCAAGGACAAGGCGGCGGCCAACGAGGCCACCGCCAAAGGGAAAGCCGCGACCAAGGAGGCCGCGGCCAGGGAAGCTGCGGCCAAGGAGGCCGCGGCTAGCGATGGAGGGCCCCCGCCCCAGAAAAAGGGGGGGAGTTCCACCACCGAATCTCCCCCATTCGACGTGGAGGAGCTGAAACGCTCCATAATCCTGTCGATGGGGGAGTTCATCAACGCCCGCTTCGCGGGCCTTGAGGACCGCCTACTCCCCCCCCCGGTCATCCGTCCGCCGCTTGCGGCGGACAAAAGGAACAAGGCGGCACCCGGGACCTCGGGTGCCACGCCGCCCACGGCTGCTCCTCCCAGGGTCTCCGACGATCTGACGGAGCCCCTGGCGATGGAGTGTGAGCCAATCCCGACGGTGGCGACCCCCGCTCCCCCGTCGTATGCAAAAGTGGTGGGCCCTCCGCGCCCGCCGACGAAACCGGGCCCCTCTGGCGTCCAGAGGGCCCCCAGAAAACAGGGGGTGGGTCCCGGCCCCCCAGTGGGGTCCAACCCCCCCCCCTGCCCCCTACCCCACCCAGGAGGACCAGGGTGAGTGGACAGTGGTGGGAGGTGGTAGGAGGGGCAGAGGGAGAGGACGGGGCGCAAGAAGAGCAGGGGGATACCCTGCCCTGACCCCCGCACCTCAATACTCCGCCCCCCAGCAGAATTACGCGCCGGTGAGGAGACCTCCTCCTAGGAAGCCGGCCCCGTTGGTTGAGGCCAAGGCAGCAGCGGTTATGGTGACGCTGCTGCCCGAGGCCGCTAGGAACGGGGTAACATACCGCCAGGTTTTTGAGCAGGCCGCGAAGGTAGTGGACCTGCAAGCGATGGGCCTCAAGGAGGGCCTTAAGATCAACCGGACGGCCAACGATGCCCGGCTCTTGGAGCTGCCACCAGGGCCGGAGGGCATCGAGAAGGCCGACCGGTTGGCTTTGGCCCTCAGTGCAGTATTGACAGGCGTGGCCGAGGTCGCCAGGCCTGTGAAGAAAGGGGACATTCGTGTCACAGGGCTTGACGACTCGGTCACGCCATGGTTGTTAGAGGAGGCCATCGCTCGCGCAGGGAACTGCCCTCGCGAGCACGTCAAATCTGGCGGTATCGGTGTGGGACCGGGGGGGATGGGCGCTGCTTACGTCCAATGCCCCATCCCGGTCGCGTATATTAATAAAATAATAATATTAACTGAGCTGAAGCACATTTGCGTGGGCTTCAGCTCAGCGGAGGTCTCGGCCCGTGAGAGGCGACCCATACGCTGTATGCGGTGCCTCTACACGGGCCACATCACAGTAATGTGCCCGGACGGGCGAGTAGACAGGTCGGCCCTGTGTTTCCGCTGCGGCAAAAGCGGACACAGGGTCGCCCAATGCGCGGAGCCTAACGCTCACTGCGTGGTTTGCGCCGAGTCGGGTCTCGACGCAAACCACGTCTCACTGTCGAGGGGCTGCCTCCCTCCGCATGTGAGAGGCAAGTTTGTCCCCCCGGCGACCGTCGGGATAGCAAGAAACCAGCAGGAGTCTAGTATGTCCCACTAATATGCCCGGACGACATACTAGACTCCTGCAAGGAAACGTAAACCACTCCGCCGGGGCCCAGGATTTACTCCTGCAGTCCATGGCGGAGTGGGAGGTTGGTCTGGCCGTAATATCGGAGCCGTATTACGTCCCCGCCCAGAGCAACTGGGTTGGGGACCTGGACGACACGGTGGCAGTGGTGGCCAGTTCGGGCGCTGGCACCCCGCTCATCGAGATCGAGCGGGGGCGGGGTTACGCGGTGGCAGGGTGGGGGGAGCACACCTTCATAGGTGTGTACTTTTCCCCCAACCGACCCCTGGCAGAATTCGAGCGTTTCTTGGATTCTGTCAGGGCCGCCGTGGGCAGACAGTCGCCGAGGGCGACGTTCGTACTCGGCGACTTCAACGCCAAATCCCGCTCCTGGGGAAACACTGTCACCGAATTGAGGGGACTGGCTGTGGAAACGTGGGCATTTCAAAGCGGTTTGACCCTTTTGAACCGAGGTTCGGTCCACACCTGCGTGCGAGCGCGGGGTGGCTCCGTCGTAGATCTGTCGTTTGCCACCCATGCGATCGCACGCAGGGTGATAAATTGGAAAGTGGAGGAGGAGGTGGAGACTCTGTCGGACCACCTCTACATAAGGTTCGAGGTCTCCCCTCCTCCTAACAGAACAGGGTCAAACCCCCCACGTAGTCACGGCCAGTTCCCTCGATGGGCCATCAGCCGGCTCGACCCCGAGCTGGCTGAGGAAATGGCCGTCGTCCAGGGCTGGACCAACCCAGAGAGAAACACCTGTCCGGAGGATCTGGCGGAGGGCATGCGCAGAACCCTTACGAGGGTCTGCGATGCCTCGATGCCACGGTCGCGTCGACGTCGGCAGAAACCAGCGGTTTACTGGTGGACCGCGGAGATCGGGAGTCTGAGGGAGGCAGCCCTTCGGGCTCGCCGATCTCTGAAGAACTGCCGGCGTCGGCATCCTCCGGACAGAGGTGAGGAGGAACATCGCTTGGAGGAGTATAGGGTTGCCAAGAAGGCTCTTCAGGTGGCTATTTGTCAGGCGAAGACCCGGGCTCGGGAAGAAATCCTATCCACGTTGGATGCGGACCCCTGGGGACGTCCGTACCGGGTGGCGCGCAAGAAAATGCGCGCCTGCTCCACCCCGGTTACGGAGTCCCTGCCGGACGAGGTCCTGAACAGGATTATAGATGGACTCTTCCCGGACCCGGGAGCCTTTGCTCCTCCTAGGATGTGTCCTCCTCGGATTGTACCCTCGGAGACTGATCCTCCCCCAGTCTCCGAGGAAGAAATGGAAATGGCCCTGGATCGACTCCGGGGCCGGAAAACGGCACCGGGACCGGACGGGGTCCCAGGCCGGGTCCTCTTCCTGGCCGCCAAACATCTAGGCGGCCAGCTTCGGGAACTCTTTGACGCCTGCATCAGGACAGGTGAGTTCCCGAAGCAGTGGAAAGAGGGCCGGCTGTGCCTCATCCCGAAAGAGGGCTGCCCTCCCGAAGATCCCTCCGCCTACAGGCCCATCGTGCTGTTGGACGAGGTGGCAAAAGTGTTCGAGAAGATCTTGGCGAGCCGCCTCGTCCAGCACCTTGATTCTGGTGGGCCTGGACTCTCGGAGGCTCAGTACGGATTTAGGTCAGGGCGATCCACTCTGGACGCCCTGTTCGCGCTGAGGAGCCTCACGAGAGAGGCGGAGAGCATAGAGGAGTCTGTCTTGGTGGTATCTTTGGATATCCAAAATGCCTTCAACAGTCTACCTTTTGAAACGATTCTAGAGGCACTCCGGTCTCAGGGAGTGCCTCTGTACCTTGTTAGACTGTTGGAGGCGTACCTCCAAGACAGATATATCCTCTGGGAGGGCGGTTTTGGTCAGATCTCTGGTAGGCGACGTGTCGTGTGCGGTGTTCCACAGGGTTCGGTGCTGGGTCCGATCCTGTGGAACATTGGTTACGACAGGCTCCTTCGCGAGCCAGTCCTGCCCGGGATGGGGGTGATCTGTTATGCCGACGACACCCTCATCACGGCCCGAGGCGGAACCTACGAGGAGTCCGTGGAACTAGCCAACGCCGCAACGGCGTTGGTTGTGGATAGAGTTCGCCGTTTAGGCTTGAGGGTCTCCGCAGAGAAGACGGAGGCCCTCATGTTCCACGGACGACGTAGACAGCCGCCTCGGGGCACGCACGTCGCCGTCCAGGGAGTGGCGGTAGCGGTAAAGGCCCAGATGAAGTACCTGGGCCTTGTCCTAGATGGAAAGTGGAATTTCGGGGCCCACTTCACCCAGCTGGCCCCGAGATTGCTAGGTGCCGCTGCCGCCCTGGCCAGACTCTTACCCAATGTGGGAGGGCCGGGCACGGTCTGTAGAAAGTTGTATACTGGTGTCCTGCGGAGCATGGCGCTGTACGGCGCCCCCGTATGGGTCGATGCTCTTCACCGCAAGAACAGGACCCATCTGAGACGTTCTCAGAGGGTCCTGGCGGTGCGGGCCATCCGGGGGTACCGGACAGTGTCGTGGACGGCGGCGACACTGCTCGCGAGTGATCCGCCCTGGGAACGCCAGGCGGAGGTGCTCGCGGCAGTGCACCGCTACCGACAGGACACCAGAGAGAGAGGAGAGAGACCGTGTCCGGCAGTTGTGAGAAGGATCAGGGTCTTGGCGACCGAGGCCCTGATCCAAGATTGGGCTGATGACCTGAGGACCCCAGAAGCAGGAGCTGAGACGGTGGCGGCGGTCCGCCCCCACCTGTCTCGTTGGGTCTCGAGGAAGTACGGGACCCTAACGTACAGGCTGACGCAGATACTTACCGGGCACGGGTGCTTCGGTAAGTATCTGCACCAGACAGCGGGGCGTGAACCGACGCCAGAATGTGCAGAGTGCGGCGCACCCAGCGATACAGCGTATCACACGCTGGTGGAGTGCGCCGCCTGGGGACCTCAGCGTCATCAGCTAGAAAGTATTGTCGGTCCTGTGTCCTCGCTCCAGCAATTGGTCGAAGCCATGCTGTCGAGCGATGACGGATGGAGTGCGGTTTCCTCCTTCAGCGAGACGGTAATGTCCCTGAAGGAGGCCGCAGAGAGGACCAGGGAGGTGGATGCGTACGCAGACCCGATCCGGCGACGGCGGACTGGCGGCCGGCGGCGTCGCTACGCAGCCCACCTCTCTTAGTGCCGTCACAGGGGGCCGCGGGGACCGGGGGAACCCACGGACTTCCCCCCCTGTTGATGAAGCAGGGCACCCTGCCTTCGGGGTGTCCCGAGTTTGTTGAAGTTTGCCAGACGTAGGGGCGTCACGAATGTAGTAGCAACGCTCTAGTTCTCGTGGCGCCCCGTAAAAGCGTGGGAAAGAGGCGCAGGTTAGGTTTAGTGGGTAGTCCGGCGGACGGGATCTCGCGACTACTACCGCCCGCGGCGGTAGTGATGCGTGGAGATCCCTTGCGCTGGGAGTCCCACACTCCCCTCGGTCACCCTCCCCCAGGGCCCGAGGGAGTGTCGCAAGAAAAGACATTCCCCCTGCGTTATCAAAAAAAAAAAAAAAAAAAAAAGGTTAGGTTAGCGCCGTGCTGCCGGTTCGTGGCGGAGAGGCGGGCACCGGGCCAGCGTTGAGCACCTTGCTCCGCTGGTCCGTTGCCAGGAGAGGGCTGCACAGTTCTGCCCTGTGCGCCCCAACGATGTGGACAGTGGCGGCGGGCTCAGTGGTGGGGCGAGAGTCTCGCCACTGGGCGCTACCGCCGAGCGTTTCCCCGTGCGGTGTCGTGGTCACGTCTCGCGGCCGCACGGGACCGCGGGGCTTGCCTTAGTCGGCTGGCCCAAGAGGAGAAAACCTCAATAAAAAACCCCTAATACCTAAGCTGCGGCGCAGGGCGAGAGGTTTTGAGGCCGGGGGGGTAAACCCGGCCGTTACTGCGAACCACACCCCGTCTGAGATTTTAAAAACCAGTAAATACTCGTGGGAACAAGATATGGATGACTTCAAAATCAAAAACAAACACACCCGACGTTGTGCCCGCGAAGGGCGGCGTTGACGTTAGTGGAGAGGCCCGAGAAGGGCAAAACCAACCCGAAAGGGCCCGAGAAGGGCGGAGCTGGCACGAAGACCTTCTACTCGAGGTTCCTTTCGGCAATCTCATCTCAGCCGGAGGCCTCGAGTAGTAACGAAAACGTTGAGCCCCGCATCACGCGCAGCAGAAGAAGAGAGGAGACTCCGACGAGGAGTCGGATTACTCGTCCTCAACACCGTCGGAGGACGAGGGGAGGACTGCCTCGACTAATTTGCCCCCCAAGGTCCAGGGCGCCAAAGCGCCAGTCACCAAGGGAGGCAAAGGCGTTCCTCCCAAAAAAGGAGAACAAGAAGAGAGCCGGGTAGGCCGCCCGCAATGCTGCATTGCGCGAATACCTGGCTCTCGACAACCTAGACCGGATGACGTCCTCATCTATCATCTGATGACGACGAGAGGGCTGCCCCCGCTAGGCCCCCGCCTAAGCCTCCGGCTGCCGCCAAAGCGCCGGATGCCAAGCGGGGCAGGGGTCGTCCCCCTACGACAGGCGAATACGTGGGACTGGCGGACGCCAAAAAGGCGCTCGTGGAGGCCCAACGCGCGGAGCTAGAGCTCCAAAATGAGAAAAGACATCGTGGAGAAGGCCCGACTAATGGCTACCGCGAGGGTCACCAGGTCCAAGACCGGTGGTACCCTCGCGAGCCAGGCCCCTCCCGATGTCCGTGCGGAGCACGCCGAGGGCCTCCAGCGGCAGATCGCTGACTCCCTGGCGGTGGTGGCTGGAGTGGCCAAGGTTTCGAAGGGCCTAAAGGGGACCCTTCAAAAGGCCCTGAAGGAGGCGGCTGCGAGCGGTTCAGGAGGCCTCAGAGGAGCTCCTGAGCCGCACCGACACCGAAGAGGTCGCTCTGCTCCGTGCGGCGAATCGCCGCATGGAGGCGGGGCCGGCGGACCTGCGCTGCGAATTGGCGAGCATCCGGTCGGAGCTCGCCGAAGCTCGCGCCGGGCCTGCCCGCCCCGCGCCACCACCCCCGCCAGAGCCCACACCACCAGAGTCGACGGCCGCAAACCTGGACCGCCTAATTCTCCTCATGGAGAACAGGTTTGCGGCCCTGGAGGAGCGGATACCGCCCGCGAGACTGGCACCGTCACCGGGACCGGTCCCCAGGCCGAGGCCCGCTCCTCGAGCCAGACCCACCCCCCGCCAAGCCCCTCGCTCATCTCAGGGCGCTTGGCGGAAGAATTCCCTCCTCTCCCATCGAGGAGGGAATCAACGGAGACGGCGGTCTCGTCGGCTTCTGCGCCGCCACCGTCCGCCTGCCCGGCGCCCCCTCCTCCGGTTGCAACCGCGGCCGAGGAGGGCTGGACGACGGTCAGCCGAAAGAAGAGGGCCAAAAATAGAGCCCCACCGTCGTCCGGCACACAACCGGCCACGACTGCCGCGGCAGCGCAGCCCACCAGCGCGCCGCGGCGAGGAGGAAGAGGACGCGGGGGGAAAGGACAGGGGGATGTGGCGCAGGCTCCGGCCTCGCAGCCCCCCCCTCCTCCACCCCCCGCACCCAAAAAAAGGAGACAGCCGCCGAAGGAGAAGAGGTCTCCGCGATTGCGTGCCCCAAAATCCGCCGCCGTTGTGCTGACTTTACAGCCAGGCGCGGCGGAGAGGGGGGTTACGTACGCGAACCTCTTCTCCAAGGCGAAGTCAAGAATCCGGCTGGCCGACCTCGGGATAGAGGGAGGCCTTAAGCTCAGGCAGGCGCGCACTGGGGGCCGCATACTGGTGCTTCCTAGCGCCAGTGACGCCTCCAAGGCAGACGCCCTGGCTGAGCAGTTGAGGATCAACCTCTATCCCGAGGACGTGCGTATCTCCAGACCCGAGAAGACTGTGTGTCTTCGCGTCTCGGGCTTGGATGATCACGCACACGAGGAGGATGTGGCCGCTGCCATCGCGCGGACCACCGGATGCTCCCTCGGGAGCATCAAAGCGTCGAAGGTCCGTCCCGGCAAAGACGGGATGGGCCAGACGGTGGTGGCCTGCCCGGTGGCGGCCGCCAAACAGCTCCTCGCTGTTGAGACGAAGCTCCTGGTGGGCTGGGCCTCTGCTACCGTTGAGGCCCTGCCCCGTAGGCCCCAAAGGTGCTACCGCTGCCACGAGGTTGGCCACGTGGCGGCGGTATGCCCTTCGGAATTTTTTTTTTTTTTAAATGAGACAATTCTACGGACTCTAAAGTTCCGTACCTTTTTTAATTTGAAGTTTATTAGTTGTATTGGTTTGTGTCTTTTTATTGCGCTGATAACATTGTTCTTTTTTTTATTATTGTATTAAAGTTGACGACATAGACACGGGTGGTGCTTATTGATTAATTTCTTAATCTCTAAGTATTTTATGTTATATGACATTTTTTTTTTTATTATTGTTTGCTATTTGTATATTGGTTTATAGATGTATTGGACTTATTATATTACTTATTCTAACTTGTGTAGTGTTGCTGTTATAAAGTGGGTGTGGTGTTTGGCGTGTGTGGAGTCTTAGGTGCTAATATTATTATGCTATTCTTAGGATATGTATATTTTTTTTTCTTTACTTTTTTTGTTTTTTTTTTGTTTTTTTGTTTTTTTTTTGTTTTTTTTTTTTTTTTTTCCTTAAAATGTACATTACAAGTAGTCTTAAAAATAGCTTATTGTAATACATTTTGTTGTTTTTTATTTATTTTTGTGTCAGGGTGGAATTTTTGTTTGTTCGTTGTGTGTTGGTGATTTTGGTGTGCTGTTTGTTTATTGTGTGTCATAGTGTCTTTTGTGACTTGTGTTGTTCTGTGTTATTTGTGTTTTGTTGTTCTGGTGTGTGGGGTGTGTGTTAGGTGAGTTGTGATATTTTGCTATTGATGATTTGGGGTGGGATTTGTAGGGGGATTATAGGGATTGTTCTGCCTCCATTAGATTATTAACGACCGTCTTATCCCTGATGCGGATCGCCATTTTAAGTATGTAATCCCTAATCTCCGCGGTGGTGGCCTTCTGTGCTTTGAGGACGAAGGTTGCAGTGGCGTCCTCTTCGCATACGGATGTATAATAGTAACATTTGTCCGTATGCCGCGAGATTGCCACGACCGCATGTGGAATGCTTCTGTACAGGTCCATTTTTCTGGTTTTGGACCTCACAATGACCACTGTCTCGAATGTTAATCCCTGGGCTTCGTGTATCGTTTGGACTGCAGACCCTTCGCCCTTGCCACAACCTAGTTTTATTAGGTTCTCTTTCTCTGACTGCGTGTGCGTCAGATAGAGAGTATTGGCAAGGTCTGTGGGTATGCTTTCCTGCGAATACGGCTTCAGCTCCAGGGAGCGAGACTGTTTCTTGGACGAGTATATGCCGGAGTATACGTCACTCATGGCATACGCTACGTCCTGTGGGTTTCTGTGTGTACAAAGCTGTTCCCGGGTGATCTTCGCCGATGGAGTAGGGCGGTGATACAGCATAGGGAACAAGTCGTTCCTATCTATAAAAGGCATTTGATTAATGTCACCCATGAGGGTGAGGTAAGCCGCTCCGGCTAGGCGAGTTGCCATGACCACTGAACCAAAGTGGCTCATTAGTGCTTCGTCTACGATGAGACGTTTCGGGCTAAAGGTGGATGTGAGCCCGTTGACTATGAAAGAGGCCATAGTCCGCACTCGGGCCTTGGCATCGTCGCCTAGGATGGGTTGGAGCTTTTCCCGTATTTCTTCTGCGGATTTCTTGGTGGCTGTGATGACCATGTCTTCGCTGGTGTTGAAGCCACGGAGCATCGCTGTTGTTTTACCGCAGCCCGGGACGCCGTTAATCCAGGTGATGTCGGGGACGGTCCATTCGTCGAAGGGTTTGCCTCCGGCAGATTCCTCGGTCAAAGTTTTAGCTTTTTCCAGGATTCTGTCGTCTAGCATTATCCTTGTGGACTTCATCACCACTACCACTGGATCCTCTGGGGGGGTTAGGAAGCGTAGTTTCCCTTCCTCTCCTTTCTTCCTCTCCTCCTCGTCCAAAATGACCAGACCGCCTGTGGCGTTGTAGGCTGCCATGTATTCCCCCGACATCTCCCCCGCTAGCACGGTGGAGGTGGCGTTGTCGTACACGGCTGCCTCTGCGGTCTCAAGTTTGGTTTTAAGCAGTCTGTCGATTCCCAACTTATAGGTGTCCAAGATGGACTGGCCCACCTTTTTGTTGAGGATGATGTTTGCTCTACAGACTGCTAAAAACTCGATGAAGGCGTTTGCCCAATGGTCACTCGGTTTCATTGGAGTGAGTAAGATTGGAGGTTCCACTATCCCCATATCGGCTTTTAATCTTGCCTTTGGTGGTTCCCTCACGGGTGGGGTTAGAGTTTGTTGTTTGGTTATGCTTTTCGATAGGAGAGGATCTCCTACCGTTATGTTTTTTAAAGTTGAGATGCTTATAGCCGATGTTGTTGGCTCATTTAGGGCTGACCTGGTGGCCAGCTCCGTGAAAACTAAGGCAGTTATGTTTGAGATAGGCTTTAAAGGCTTCTGCTTGGCTTCTTGCCATCCTGCCTCAAGTTCCTTTTGGAGACGCTCGGATCCACTTAGGCCGTCCTCTTGTGGTAGTTGACGGCCTCTGTGGTCGATTGGGTTGAGTACGTCAGAGCCAGGCTGGTACGGTTTAAGAAAACTGAGGTTTCCACCCCTGTTTTCGTAAACCACTATCTCGTGATACTCGGAAGCCAGTACGGCTCCCCAGTAGTCACTGACCTGTCCCCTTTCGTAACCGACCACCATGGTATCCAAGCTGATTCTCCTCGGGGTGTGCAGGCTACCGGTACTAGCTCCCCATAGTTCGGTCAGCACTTGCCTGGCTTTTAGAAATTGGCTGATGTTATTGCCTTTGTCGAATAGCAGGATCTCCTTCCCCCTCTCTCTCGCTATTCGACAATCTATGCCGGCTATTTGCGCTTGCGCTAGCGAGTCGTAGTCGCGGCGGCGCATGATGTTTCTGGTAGTGCTGCCCTTTATGAGGCTTGCCAGTCCCGGTGAGATGGTGACGTTTTTACGGCCGTGGGCTTCGCAGAAGGCAATGCCTATCTTTTCTTTATTGGAGTCCATAAATAATGTTACCCCTCTCAGTCGTATGCCCGGTGTTCCCTCCTCACCATGGTATTGCAGATTTAGTCTGCGCAACGCCGGTGGGGGTGGTGGGGTAGATGATTGTGACTGAGGGGGGTCTTCTTGTGTGTGTGTGGTCTCTGTTATGACTTGTTTATGTAATGTGCTATTTCTGTTGAAGACTATAGCCATAAGGTGGTCGAAAAACGCCAATAGGTGTGGTCTTGCCTCGGTGTTTGCCAGGATGGTGTGCAACGAATCCTTGGTGAGTGGCTCACCAATTTGGGATTCGCAGTCCATTCTCTTTGCCGAGAAACGTGGGCACTCGAGAACAATGTGCCACACCGACTCGTTGACATTGGGGTCACATTCACATTCGGGACTGCTTTTCAGCTTGAACCGATGTAAATATTCCGCCATGGCGCCATGTCCCGTCAAGATCTGTACTTGTAAATGGGTCAGTTTTTCCTTCCTCACCACGCGGTACGCTGTGGCTACGTTAGGGAAGAAGGTTTTAGTCACTGACCCGGTACTGGAGGAGTCATATCTGTCCTGCCATAGGCGGACAGACTCCTCTCTGATCTTTTTCTTGACGTAGGAAATGGGTAGCTCGTCATAGTCGGGGGCATCCTTTCTCTCCAGCGCCGCCTGCTTAGCCAGTTCGTCGGCTCGCTCGTTTCCAGCTGTTCCCGTATGGGCTCTGATCCAGAATAAGCGCACTCTCCTCCCTTCCGCATTGATTTTCTTTATGCCCTCTTGGATTGACTTCGCTAGGGGGTGATATGGTTTTGGGTTAGATAGCAGCTCGAGCGAAGATCTTGAGTCGCTCATGATGTTAATTTCCAACTCGCTGCTATCTTTTGCCATATTCACCGCCCTGAGGAGTGCATAAAGTTCCGACTGGAACACAGTGCAGAAGGGGTGCAGACTGAAGGTGGAGTTACTTGTCTCCTTATCCTGATCCCACCAGGTGAGGGCCGCTCCTACTTTGCCCTCTATTTTGCTGCCGTCCGTATATATATACGGGCCGGCGAGATTGTGGGATTCTATGGTTTCAGAGTCAAGGTTCTCCAGGAGCTCGAACTCAGTTTTTGTGAGTTCTGCAGGGTGAGGTAAGTCGAGGTGATTCACCCTGGTCTCCAGTTTACCTTCTTGTGGTAGAAAGTCTGTTAGTTTGCCTTTCTTGGCTTGATAGAGTAGTGCGGATTCCCGGATTTTGAGGTCCAGCGGTAGGGTCCCTGAGAGGACTGTCACCGAGGTGAGCGATGTCGTTCTGTACGCCTTGCAGATTTTTTGTGCGAAGCATCTTTGGAGTGCTCCCAGACGGTTACGAACCGTTTGGAGCTTTGTCGCCTGATACCACGCACTTGCAGCGTACATTACGATGGGCTCTATGACCGCGACGTATATTGTTCTCACTATTTCTCCGTTGAGGCCCCATGTCACCTTTGCCGCGCACGCCAGCTGCTTGTATATGTTCGCAGACTTTTTACAAACAGCCGCCACATGCGGTATAAAGGAGAGGTTTCGGTCGATGTTTAGGCCAAGGATTTTCATCTCGGAGACTAGACTTAGCCTGTTCCCGGACATGGTTAGGTTTGGTTGGTCGTACTTAAGCTTCTTCGTTAGGAGCATCACGTTGGTTTTGTGAGCTGCGAAGTTTAGCTTGTTTTGACTTCCCCATTCCGTCACCGTGTCCAGGGCCGAATTGATGAAGATTTCCATGGCCTGGACCGTAGTATCGGAGAAGGTGAGAACCACGTCGTCCGCAAATGCTTGACAGTGAACTCCCATGCCAGTAAGTTTGTGCAGTAGTGGGTCCAGGATGATATTCCAAAAAGTTGGTCCACCGATGGATCCTTGGACGCAACCTTTGGTTGTGGACCTCTCACTGACTGCTCTGGCATAGTTGACCAAGATTTTCCGGTCTTGTAGGTAGGAGTTCACCATGTCAAACAAATTTTTCGGACACCTTCTGACGATGAGCTGATGTTTTAGCGCCGGCCACCATGCGTTATCGAAAGCACCCTCTATATCCAAAGAAACCATGATCACGATCCGTTTTGATTCAATTTCAGATCTTACATGGTTTAAGAGGCTACAGAGGGCGTCCTCGGTTCCGCGCTGCGGCATGAAGCCAAACTGTTTGGTGTGGAGCGTGGGGTAAATGTGGTATTGTATGCGCCCCACTAAGAGTTTCTCCACTGTTTTTCCAAGAACAGAGAGTAAGCCTATGGGCCTGTAGGACTTAGGGTGTGTGTAGTCCTCTTTCCCAGGCTTACGCAGGATGATAACGTGAGCGATTTTCCACTGCTTGGGGAAGTAGCTGAGCGACAAGCATTTATTCGCTATCGCTAGGAAGACTCCCCCGTCAGTTTTTATCGCCCGGGCGCATATATCTGACGTTAATCCATCCGGTCCTGGAGCTTTCTTTGGACTCTGTGTTTGTAGCACTGAGTCCAGTTCTGCTTCCTGGAAGGGTGGATCGTCTGGTGAAAGATGTGCCTCCTGCTGGGTCTTATTTTCGACTAACTCTCTGAGTAGTGTGTGTGACGGCGTGTCCGATTCTACTGAGTCATCAGGATAAAACGTGTTTGCAAGAAGTTTGGACGACTCCTCCGGGTCTAGGGTTTTCCCGTCGGCGCCTCTAAGAAGCATGTCGTCCTGTCTTCTGGTCGTTCTCCTGATCACTCTGTAGATTCCGTCCCACATACTTTCTTTTTCTTGGGTTGTGCAGAACTCTTTCCAGCTCCTTGTTTGGGCCTCCATTACAGCTTGGCCATAGTCTTCTTTAGTGTTTTTGTACTCAAGGTAGACCGCATGCTTCCTATGGGGTGCAGCGTTTCTTATCCTCCGTTTAGTTCGGAGGACCTCTGCCTTTTTGTGCTGCAGAGTATCTGTCCACCACGGCGGTTTTAGCTTGCCTTGATAGGTGCCCACTTTTTTGATTGTGCTGGTGTTCTCGCACGCTGTGTAAATTACTTGCAAGTAGGCACTGACAGAGGACTCCAGCTCCCCAGGAGAGGTGATTCCTTCTATGGACGCTTTGTCCATGCCCGTCCCTGATAATTGGATGCCGAATTGTGTCTCGAATTCCCCCCAGTCGGCATGCGACACATTGAATCTACGCGTTGTTGTCGAGCTTAATGGTTCAAGCTCAGCATCTAGGCGCAGACTGAATGTGATCGCATTGTGGTCCGACGAGGTGAATCCTCGGTCCACTCTCCAGGCATCCATTCGGTCCAGCAGGGACGTGCTGCATGTGGTGATGTCGACTATGCTAGTGCATAGCCGATCATTCCTGCAGACTTCAAAGGTTGGTGTATCACCCTCGTTGAGAATATGGAGGCCTCTGTCATTTAAAAAGGCAACGCAATCCCGGCCGCGGTGGTCTTCAGTATTGCTGCCCCACCAGTAGCTCCAAGCATTGACGTCTCCCCCCAGTATGATGTTATTTGTCTTAAGACCAGCTATAATTGTTGATGCAGACCTGATATTGGTTTCAATATCGTTATTGCCCTCGAAGTAGACTGAGATTACGCCAATCTGCAAGTTGCCTGCAACCAGCTTTACCGCTGCCTCGGTCTCCGTTACCAGCTGGGGGTCATGTATTACCTCCAGGTAGTCGCGAAAGACCATGACTGCGGCCTTGACTGGTTTTTTGCGATCGAGAGTGCACTGGATGATTTTAGTGCCCGGGTATTGAGACATGCATCCAGTCCTGCCTACATAGGGCTCTTGGACTAGTGCAACGTCGATACCTCTCTCGTTCGCTTCATGCAGGAGCTCCTGGGTTGCAGTTTTGGAGCGCTGTAAGTTCGCTTGTACGAAGCGCAGATTGTGCTTTCTCCGTCCACCCTCAGGCGTGCTGGGGTCTGTTGAGGTGCCCTTAACAACTGTAGTTGATCTTAGTCCTCGCTATAGCATCCCACTTGTGGCGCTCGGGGCAATCCGGGCTGTAGGCATTATGAGCATGCTGGGGCAGGGTGTCCGGATTTTTATCTCCGGCCATCTTGCAATTCCTGCATGCCGGCTTAACGCCGTCCTTGCGCCGGTTGCACTCCTCCCAGGTGTGCTTTCCTCCGCAGTGACTGCAGAAGGATTGCGCTTCCTGGCAGTGCGCTCTAGTGTGTCCATATCCCAGGCATTTGGCGCATTGCACCAGAGGGGACTGGTCCTCTACTGGTCTCCGTTGGATCCCTATGTAGAGGTGTCCTTCCTCTGTGAACCGCTTATGGACTGGGGCTGACACTTCCAGTATCACGTGACACTGGAGTGGGTTGCGGGTCTTTTTCCGCGAACGGACTCGGATGTGGATGGCTTTGGGTGATAGGATTTTCAGCAGGTGCGCATTTTGCACCGCTAGTTGCTCCTCTATCTCTTTGTCGGTGTGGTAGGCCATCACGTCCTTGACAATGACTAGGGGGAGGCTCGTTTTTGCGATCTCCGCCTTTAGTTTTGAGTGATTTTTCACCCTGTCTTCCACCAGTTTTAGGTCCTCTTTTGTGCCGCAGCTAAGAATAACCTTTTGGTTTTTGCCCGTCCTGATCCTATCAACCTTTGCCCCAGTTTTTCTTGGGTCCAAAGCTAGTCGGATCTCCTCTATCACCTTTTCGCCGGTCTTTAATGGATCCGGCGAGGAGATGATGAGGGTATGGTTGGGTTTTAGGACGGGTTTTTTCTTTGCCGCGACCTCCGCGTATGAGGCGACCTTGGATTGGCCAGAGGAAGAGAGTTCTTCCGCCAGGCTAGTTGCCGGCGGGGCCTGCTGTTGGTGTTGCAGGTTCTCTTTTAGGGTCCTAATGTCGGACTTGACTGCCTCTAGTCTCTCCGTTATGGGCTGGAGATGTTCTCCCAGCTCTATTGGTGGAGGGAGTGGTGTGTTTGCGTGTGTTGTTTTTATTTGGCGGACCTGTGTTGCCAGGTCGTTTATGGACTCTTGTAAAATTTTTTGGTTTTTGGTTGATGCTTGCGTCTCTTTGAGTGCGGCGGCCGCCGTCGCCTTATCCTCGCTAGAGACCAGTGTGGAGAGGGCCTTTTTTGTGTCCTCCGCAGTTGATTCTGTGGAGGTCTTGATGGTAGTGATCTCCCTACGCAGCGAGTCCAGCTGTCTGGATAAATTGTCCACTCCTGTTTGGAGTTTCTCCAGCTCTTTGTTGGACCGCTTACCTTCGGTTGTTCGCGGTATGTCAGCGAGGGAGGTGTGTAAAGTGTTGAGGCGCTTCTCCATCGCCTGTGAGGTCGCTAGCAAGGCGGAGATCTTGGCGTACGGCTCCTGTGTCTCGTAACCGAGCCACCTCCGCACTGCTTCCGTCGACTCCAGATTCGCTTTGATGTCTGATCTTGCAGACTGCAGTTCTTTGGTTAGGGAAGCTGTTAATTTGGACACGCTTTCGGTATGCGCACGCTCAGCTCTTACGAGCTCTTGTGCATGGCGTGTCCTTTCCCTTTCCAGGTTGTATTTGTGGCGAGATCTGGAGTCCGAGAGCGCGAGACAAGTGTCATACAGGGTTTGAAGAGAGTCGATCACAGTTAGTTTAATCTCCGTCTTCAAATTCCCTGATTTTTCTAAGGCCTCTTTCGCCTTTAGGAGCATGTCGTTTGCTAATTTTGTCGCAACGTCCATTTCAACTCCCTTGCGTCTGGTAGAAATGAAGGGGATCATGCTTGGCCGACCTCGGCCTGCACATTCCCCTTCAGTAGACGCGTCTGAGTCTTCATCCTCAGACGTGATTTTCCGGGGTGGGAGTTCGTCGGCAGACCATTCCCGCACCTTTTGTAGGACCTCCACAGTCGGTCCTTTTTGGGTGCAGGACTCCTCACTTGTTGCCGACCCCGCCGCCGACACCGCTATTGATGAGCGGGTAAGCACCTCCTTGCGTAAAGATTTCGCCGAGGAGGCTTTGCCTGGCTGGGTAGGGCGGGAGGAGGGGTGTGGTCTGCTGGGTTGCGACATAGTGGGTTATTGGGTCGACCGGCTCTTGGCAACGGTCTTGGCTAAGTTTTTTGATTTATGTCTCTTATTAAGGTGTAGAAAAAATTTCCAACTGTCCCACGAGTGAGAGAGTTGGGTATTTTTATGAGTTGGGTGCACCAGTTACTCGTCCAGGAGACCCCGAGTTGTTTGAATCCGAACTTGGGGGGTCCGGAGAATTTTTTGCTGCTGGTGCGATAATTTTGACCGCTGGAGTCCGGATTTTTGGCTGGTGGTGTAGAGCCCAGGTGGGGGATGTTGATGGTGATTTAAAATTCGGACCTTACAGATCTTCCCACGGAGTTATGGAGGTTTGAAAAACGCAGAATTTTTAAAATCCTGGTTTTTTCCTGCTTACTCGGTGGGGTGTGGTCCGAACTTTGATCTTGAGGTGTCGCTGTGACGGCCTCGATGAGGCGCGTCTGATGATATGTTACACGGTGTTGTTGGTGCACTGATGGAGTTTTAGGTCACCACGTGGTAGTTGTTTTTTTGGTGATAACTTCGCGGACTTCTGGAATTTGGAAGGCAGACTCGGCAGCCCGGTGGGGGGCCACTAGGCGCTTCTGATGCCTGTTTTAAATCCAGTTGTTGCGCATGTAATTTGGAAGTTATTTCACTTAAAACACTTTTTTCACACGTTTTTTGGGGATTTCTCCCTGGACGTTGCACCAATTTCACTCGCGTTTATTGTGTTGGATGGGTTTTTTTTTTTTTTTTTTTTTTTTTTTTTTTTTTTTTTTTTTTTTCTGCTTTCCTAGCTCAGGCGAACGACATTGCCCGAGTCAATTAGGTATTTTTATTTTACTTTTTATTGGTATCAAAACATGCACTATTTTTACAGACTACTTTTTTGGGTAAATAAATTATAACTTGTTGGGATTGGTTGGCCAATGTTGGTTTGGGATGGTTCTTGTTGAGTGTTGGATAGGATCATGTTTAAGGTCACGGGTGGTTTAGAGGTTAGGGATAGGATGGGTAGGGGTTGTTTTTGTTTCATTTATTTATTTTTTTTACATTTATTTCCACAATTCTTTTACAATTTCAATATCTAAACTTACTTGCCAAAATACAACTTATTTACTTAATGTCTATATCTATTGCCTAATTTTAACTTATTGCTCTAGTGTGTATTTTGAAGTCTATTTATATACAATGTTTATATTATTTATTTCAATTTAGAATTTTGCTTTTATATATAACAGTAGTCTTGCATTTGGTACCATCTGTTGTTTAATTCTTTTACATTATCTGCTGCTGTGCTGCAGTATCCAGTGCTTACGTTCTATGTAGTTGGTTACTTTTTTATTTCTAATTATATATTTACGTTCTAACTATTGCTAACGCTAACAGTAGATATACTGCAGTATATTACTGTAGTGTTATTTAAATACTATTGTATATTACTCTATCCTGTCACTGGTCAATACATATCTATATTATTACTTTCTATTTGTTACAGATTGCAACTACATTCCGGGGTCCTACGGTATGGTGAGTGTTTTTTATTGTAGTTATGTTATGTTTAGTGAGTAGGTGTGTGTTTGCTTTTTTGTGTTAATGTTTGTGTGGGTTTCCAGTTTTGTGTATTACAAACAAACTGCTTTTCAATAAAAGTCATTTGTTTTAAGATGTTTGTACCATGTTTATTGACTGTTTATTGTTTGTGTATTTTGTTTGTTGTGTGTGCGTTGTGTTTTGTGAGTTTGCGTTGTTTTATATGTGTGTTTAGTTAGTGTCCGTGTTAGCTGTGCATTTTGCATGCGTGTGTGCTCTAGTGTGTTTATGTATTGTGTTGTACTACGTAGGCTCCCTTCTCCTTCTTGTCACCATAGGTGTTTTTTGGTCCCCACAAGAACATGCATCGCCTTTTGTTAGGTGGGTCCTGCCGGTCACGCGCAAGATAGCCGAGCCGTAGACCGTATCTGGCTGGCTGGTCCTATAGAGCATACCCTTTTACCAGTAGACTTGTTTCGTGCTTTCTCAGCCAGGCACGGTTTCCGGCCCACTACTATTTTGTCGTCCCGGTGGCACACCTATTCATAAGCGACGGTTGCGCGCACTATTGCGTCCCACCTGGCTCTTATAGGGCATTCGTCACTAAAGGCGTTGTGCCCCATATCCGTTCTTCCCATGCGGACACAGTTTTTGCACCTTGGTGGCGCGCCAACAATGCGCTCCTCGCATTCATTTCTTGTGTGTGGGCCCCCGCAATGGCTACACATTACCTGGGATTCGGCACACCGCTTTTTGCCGTGGCCGAATTCCAGGCACATGGTGCATTGCGTTAATGGTGACCTGTCCGTTACCTGCAAATTTTGCAGGTCTATTCTTACATTTCCAGCCTCGGTCAGTCTTCTCCAAATGGGCGCTGTCACCTTAAGGACCACTTTATGCGTGTTCGGGTTTCTTCCGCGAATCTTGTACGCAATCTCCATACCTTCGTCGACACCCTCAAGGCCCTCAAAGACCGATCTGTTCTGATTCTTGAGGGCCCTGAATATGTCTTCGTCGGTATGGATCCTGAGTACTCCCGTTATCATTACCATAGGCTGTTTATTGGCAATGTCCTCTGCTGTTAGGTCCTTTCTCTCCGTCCTCAGCTTGCTCTTCAGCTTCTCCCTTTCCTCCGCCGTCCTGCAGCTGATGATGACCCGCCCATCTCTAGTTTTTCTTACACGCTCGACCTCCACCCCCCCTTCCATGGCGTTAAGCGCCGTCCTTACGTCCGTGAGGGTTTCACTGGCCATGCGGTCCTCTTTCTTACTAGTGATAGCTACGGAGTGCAGCGTTCGGTAGACCGGCGGTTTACCCGCCGGCCTTACCGCCGCCACACTCGCGTAGCTCGGCTTCGGAACATTTTCCACGCTAGAGCCTGTTTTGCATTCGTGAATAATCTGTTGCAGATTATTCATGCAATCCAGGCTTTTCTGCAAGAGCGCTGATTGTTCCTCCATCCTACTCGCTAACTTCGACTGACCTTCCTCGATCCTTCGGATCCTTTCATCCTCTTCTTCTCTTTCCTTAGGCACTGGTGCTGGGTCCTGCGGTTGGGCTTCAGTCTGCACTTCTCTGCAGCTTGTTTCCCGCTGAGTTTGTTCGCCTGAGTCCTTCCCCATTGCCGTTATATGCTTTAAAGCATCCCCAAGCGCCTTGTCTGTGTGTTTAAGCAGGACGAACATACGACCCACCGCGTATTGTACTCCCTGCTTAATTTCTGTTTTCAAGTTCCTCGAACTGGTTATGTGTTCTCGGAACTTTTCAAAGCATTCTCCGGCCTCCTGCATCCTGCTCACTCGCAGCTCCTCGTGTTTTGTAACCGCTGGAGGTGTCTGCTTCGTGAACGTCTTATTTTGTTGTTCTTTGCTGGGGCCTGCGTCTGGTTGCGCTTGCTCTTGCGTTCGCTCTTGCGCTTGTACCTGCGCTTGCTCTTGCTCAGCTACCTTGGGGGGCGGGGAGAATCTTAGAGTTACCCCTCTCTTCTTTTGTCCCTGCTTGGAAGTCGTGGGACTGGGCGGTGTTACCGATATCGACTTTAAGGGCGGCAATCCCTTCTCCTTTCTCCTTCTAGCTATTTCCTTGTCCAACTCCTTATCCCTTACCTTGCGCTCCGCATAGGTCGTGTATTTCGGGAGTGGACGCGGTGACGGGGAGCGATCGATCCCGAGGGACCTCCTCTTCTCCCTTCGCTCCTTAAGCAACTCCTCTAGAGGGCTGCCTGACCTTCCAGCTTCAGCCTTCTCCACTACCCTCGTCTGGATGTCCTCCCAGGTGGGGTACTCGTTCCACTCTTCCCTTTTAGTCTTCGCCGGTGTTCTAAACATCCTGCTGTTGTCAGGGGGTAATTTATTCCAAAAGGTGCTACAAAAGTGTACTTACTCTAAGGTGGGTCCTACTCTAATCGATTGGCGCAAAAGCACCAGATCGATGGGTCAATTTAATAAAAATAAAGTCAAATAGTATGTATTGAACCAGTCAACAGGGTAAAAATAATAAAACAATAGTTTATTTATTTCTAAGTCACTTATTATATATACAGCCTAAAATTATCTTAACTAATAACAATGTTTTTCTTTTTTGTTTCAGGTACCCCAAAGGAGGCGCCGGGCGTCAGGGAGAGGACACAGGTAAGTATAGGAGGATTAGGTAAGTGAGGTAAGGTAAGGTAAGTATGAGGTAAGTTAGGTAAGGTAAGGTATAGGTAAGGATAAGGTAAAGGTAAGGTATGGTAAAGGTAAAGGTTGGCTCGGTACGGTAAAAAGGTACAGGTAAGTGTAAGGTAAGTTTTTTATTAGTGTGCCGTGCGAGATGAGTGTGTCAGTGCGTTCGGGTGATGCCTGTGTGCGTATTCTGCAAGTTTTGTGTGCAAGGTAAGTTGAGTGTGTGAGGTAAGTTTAGATATACCCAAGGTAAGTACTTGGTATACGTGTAAGTGTGCGTCTGAGTGTACAAGTGGCGAATGTGAGGTATTTTTGTGAGGTAAGTGAGGTGAGTGTGAGGATAACGCTATTCTACCAGGCCCAGGTTGTTGGTCTCGGTAAGCCGGTTCCGGCAATACCAAGCACGGCTATCCTAAGACCAACAACAACCGAGTTACAGGCAGAATAGTTACCGGGGGGAGGTAGGGGGTGGGAGGGGGTTCCTGTGGATAGAGCTCGAGTCGCTGGGCCAAACGAGCCCAAAGTCCACCACACTAAGTGGTATGGTTCGGCGTCAATCGCGTTTCAAAAATCCAGAAAAAATTCTGGATTTTGTGTCTGGATTTTAAAAATCCTTCTGTACTGTCAAATATCGCCTTAAAAAAGGCGAGTTTGGGCTCGTTGTGACGGGCTCGTCGGGCTCTACCTAAATCCGGTCTAAAAAACACACAAAATTCTAGGCCGTAAAAGTCAGATTTTTTGAGCGCAGTCGATAGCGGACAACCCGGGCTTCACTCCTAAGGAAACCGCGATCTCGTGCGCCCAATAGTTCAGGAGATATGGCCTGTCAAAGTTTTCCAAGATGGCGGCCGAGCTGTCAAATCCAAACTTTGACCGCTGATATCTCCGGTTCTATTCGTCCCAGGACCCTGATGTTCGGGTTTTTATGGATGCCCCAGAGGTTCTCTACACACCTATGTTAAAATCTAGGCGCAGAATTTCGGCGCGAGATATCCGGGTTTTGAGACCCGGGCCCGATGCTCCTTAAGGAGCTGATGTCACCAGAGAAAACCCCGTTGCCCTAGGACTTGTAGTTCCGGAGATAATCACAATCGAAAGTTTTCAAGATGGCCGCCGAAATGTCAAAGTCCGGAGAGAATCGCTCGTATCTCGGTTGATATACGCCCGATTTCGTCCGGACTTCGACTAGGCCTATGTCCTGTTCACTCCTCACCCCGCCACGGGGGGGGTTTGTGTCAAAATTTTTGACCCCTTTTTAATGGCCTGTCAGATATAGAAGCCCTAGAAGGCAGCAATGTCGAAAACCCCGTCGCTGTGAGCCCAATAGCCGCTGGGTAATCAGGAATTTAAAAATTCCAATATGGCGGCCGCCCTTGGCCAAAAGGTCCCGAAATTCAATTTCTCGGCCAACTATTGGTCGAATCCCGTCGTTCTTGGGCTCTAACGGTTCGTATCGACGAGTTCTCCGCGATGCTGCCACTACACTAATTTTATCTATTATATCTAACTATATATACACAAAAATAGGCTAGAAAATCGATATCTCCGTGGCTATCAGCGCTAAAATTCCCAAAAAATGTCCAGACGACGCCTAATAGTGCGCTCTATTTTATGCTAAAATAAAATAATTTTTCCCAATACCAAGTTTTGGGAAAAAGTCAAAAATTTTGGAAAATTCAAGTTTTTGAATTTTTTCTTAAAAATTTTGTATTATAAAAAATTGGGTTTTGATGCGGCTGGGTAGAGCTTCCCAGCGCGCACTAAGCTGCAATTTCAAAACCCACGCGCTATTGATAGTTTCGGAGATATTTGAGGTCAAAGTTAAATATTCTAATTAAAAATAACTTAAAACTACTTATCCTAAAATTCCGCTGGAACCGGTTTTGCGCCGTCCTCCAAGTGGTCTTCAAACCTCCCCAACCTCAAGTCGATTGCTCCAGTAACTCCGGAGCAACTTTGAGGTTAGGAAGTTATTTTTTTGTTCCTGGCACTTCCGGGTTTCGTCCGATTCCCGAAAGTGGGGTGTCAGACGACGCGTCTCCGCAAGCTCTTCCTGGCTACCGTGCCACTTTTTTAGGTCCCGAAGAAGTTTTCCGACTTATGGTCGAAAAACGAAAAAACACTAAAATTTTTCACACTTTTTAATTTTTAAAAAATTTACTAATTAAAATCCTAAGGTTGTATCTGGCGATTATACCTTGGTTTTTGAAGCTCTATCGAATGGTGATTTTTAATTTTGAAAATTTCTAAAATTGGCGATTTTCGTACCACGTTTTTGCACTTTCACTCATTTAACTTTGTGGTCAGAGTTGGAAAATCCAAGTTTGTATTTTTCACAGGTGGGGGCACCCGGGCCCCACCGAAGCCGCCTATAAAAAGTATGTGTCCTCGATTTAGATTTCGAGTTATAATTTTTTGAAAATTCAAAATTTAGTTTTTGCGCTATAACTTTTTTGTCCGAACTGCTACGAAACTGGTTTTTGTTTAGGCACCTGCGCCTCACTTTTCCGCACAATTCGGTACTACGCACGGCACTGTACGGTTGAAAAAACCTATTTTTTCGAATTTTTTAGTCGGGAGCTTAGGTCAAATCGACTGTTCTCGGACGCGGTTCGAGCGGAACTGGTTTTTTTTTTTTTTTTTTTTTTTTTTTTTCAGCTGCTTTAGCCCGGGCGAACAAGATATACCCGAGTCATGTACTACTTATTTTTACTATTTTTATATATATATACTATTTTCGGATGGATTTGTAGGATTTGGATGGGAGTTGGTGCAAGTTGGCTTATGTTGGCCAACATATTATATACTACATATACTACTTACTAAATGTTTCTGTACTAATATATATATACTACTGCATATACGTGAGCAACCGCGTTGCCTCCCCCAAGTCAAGACCCCCAACCCGATTTGTGTTTGGGCTGGTTGTCTTGGCTCGGGGGAGATGATCAGCTACTCACCCATATGGTTCCCTATTGCTACTAATACCTTGTAATATACTGCTTATACATACTTATGTACTTTTTATATACTTGTGTGGATTAGGGTATTGGTTTATATTGGAAGTTGGTTGGGTTAGGTTGGGGGTTTTTGGATACATATTTTTATTTATTTATTTCATTTCTCTTATATCTATTACATTTATTCTTATGTTTAAGTATTACATTTTTGTTCTTTTTGCTATATTTATACATGTTGTGCATTTTATAATATTTCTGTTTTGTTTACTTCTATGTTTAATGTTTACATGTTTGTCTTATTTAAAAGTAGTACCACTCTTGTTTACGATTAATTATAGTTAGTTGTTCCTTATAGGAGCTCAGTATAAATCTAATACACTTCCTTAATAGTAGGTAACCTAAGAATTTTTTATTATGTATGTTTACTATTTATTACTATTATATTTATATATTTTTATTTTACATAATTGCTGACGCTGTATGTAAATATACTGTAGTATATTTCTGCAGTGTCACATCATATACACAAGTTTTTTACTGTTAATCTAGTACTGGTCAGTATATATTATATTACATCTTTTCGTTGTAATTTGTGGTTACTTTGTTTGTTCTAGGTACCACTATCCCCGGGTACCTGCAGTGTGGTGAGTTTTGTTATTTATTATTTACCTAATTTCTAATTGTACCGTGTATCTGTGTGTGTTGCGGAGATGAGCTTGTGCTGGTTGTGTTTTGCCTGTGTGTGTGTTTATTTCAAACTTACAACTTTTGCATTAAAAGTTGCTCGTTTTCTTGTTGCTGTGTTAGTGTGCTTGTGTATTGTTAGTGTTTATGCTTATGTGTTATGCTTGTTCGTATTAACGCATGTGTAGTTTTGCTTATGTGTGTTGTGTTTCTCCACTGCGGGTTCCCAAGGCCCATCTTAAAACAAGGTCGCTAATCTTGTTGGTGTGGTCCCCACACCTTCGGTTGTCCTAGTGCTAGAAGTGGGTACCAGTTCCACGCACGATAGCGGGACCGTAGGCCGTACCTTGCTGACTGGCCTGTTGGTACTTTACTGACACCAGTGTCTAAATCCATTTTTCTACAGCAAGGTACGACTTCCGGTCCATTACTATTGTGTTGTCCTTGGTATCCCTTCTAGCAGTAGGCTACGGTTGCGCGCACTATCGCGTCCCACCTTGCTCTTACGGGACACGCCTCGCTAAAGGCATTATGGTCCGCTTCTGCCTTTTTCTCGCGAACGCAATTTTTGCACTTTGGTGGTGCGCCCACCGTATACTCCTCGCATTCGTTGCGAGTATGAGGTCCACCACAGTGGCTACACATCACCTGGGTCTCCGTGCACAGCTTCTTGCCGTGTCCGAAGCCCAGGCAGATGGTGCACTGTGTAAGGGGCGACCTATCCGTTACCTGCAGTGTCTGCAGGTCGACCCTCACCGTGCCGGTGTCCACCATTCTCCTCCAGAGGGGTGGCGAGACCTTCATTATTACTCTGTGGGTGTTCGGGTTTTTCCCTCGGATCTTGTAGGCCACTTCCATACGGTCGTCGCCCTCCTCCAGGCCCTCATAAACCAATTTATTTTGGTTTCTGAGGGCTTCAAAGAGGTCGTCGTCCGTATGAGACCTAAGTACACCCGTTATCATCACCATCGGCTGTTTGTTGGTGATGTCCTCTGCCGTTAGGCTCGCCTTCTTCTTGCTGAGCTTCTGCTTCAGCTTCTCCCTCTCCTCTGGGGATCTGCAGCTTATGATGACCCGGCCATCTCGCGCTTTGCGAACGCGCTCTACCTCTATCCCCCCTTGTCTGGCGTTCAAAGCCTCTCTTACTTCCTTGAGGACTTCATCGGCCGAGGCGTTCTCCTTCCCTGACGAAACTGCTACGGAGTGTAGCGTCCTGTAAGTCGGTGGTTTTACCCCCGGCCTTACAGCCGCCGCACTCGCGTAGCTCATTTTTAGAGTGCTTTCCTTGCTCGATTCAGACCCGTACTTCTGAATAACCTGCTCTAGGTTATTCATTCTCTCCAGGCTTTTCTGTATGAGCGCAGTCTGCTCCTCTATTTTGCCCATTATCTTCGACTCTTCCGTGTTTCTTCTCCAATCCGGTTCCTGCATTTGAGCTTCTGTCTGCACTTCTTTGCAGCTGCTTTCTCGTTCGCTCGGGCCTCCCCTATTATTCACCAGAGCTCTGCCCAACTCCTCCTCTGTTTCCTTGTACAAGGCGTACAACCTCTCCACCGCTGTTTGCACGCCTTGTTTGATCTCCGTTTTCAGATTTCGAGAGTCGTTAAGGTGGAGTTGGGCCCTGGTGATACAGTTTTTCGCCTCTGTTTCCCTGCTTGTCTGTCTCCCTCCTTTCGATGGTGTAGTCTTTGTGAAGGTCTTATTCACAGCCCTTGCAGTAGGAGGGGAGAAAGTCAGGGTCACCTTCTTTCTTAATTGGGTTCCTATACTTAGGGGGCTCTTATTTAAGTTGACTTCCAGTCTTGCTTCCTCTTTTGCGGGAGAGGATTCCGCCACCGTCTCTTCCACGTCATCTGTCACTGGGGACCAGTCCCTCTTGATCTGGTTCTTTATCCTCTCCCTTCTCACCGTGTTAGGTCCCATGGGGTGGATTTGCCTCGGAGGTGGTGATTCCTCTTCCGGCGTCAAATCCACCTTCGCTGGTGCGCGGGGTCTTATGGGTGTTCTATGCATCTTCCCAGTGAAAGGAGATCACTAGTTCACTGGGAAGGTAACTTATTTTCTATCTATGCTATTCGCCTGGCGCAATAACACCAGGTGAAGGTCAAATAATAAGAAGTATACAATATATATTGAACCAGTCAAATAACTAATATAAGGTCAATTAAAATAAAATGCAACTTATTGCGGTCAACTTAGCTAAAAATATTTTTATTTATTTACAGGAGGCGTCGGCGCGCCAGCTACTATACACTAGGTAAGTACTGTCCTATATCTATTTATTATATGTACAATTTCTAATTTTCTTTTTTTTGTTGCAGGTCTGGTGGAGTGGAGAGGAGAGGAGCAGGGAGCGTTCCAACAGTGCCAACGGGTCCGCCGCGTCGCGAGGAGCACGATGACACCAAGAACGAGGAAATTGGAACACAGGTAAGTAAAATAGGAAGGTTTGAAGAATAGGGGTGGGGATAGAGGGGTGGGGGGGATGTAGGATGGTAGGTCTCGTCGAGCCGAGTTGTCCAACCCCAAACACGACCCACCTATCTGCCTTATTGAGGGAGCAGTGGTGTCCGAAGTTTTACCGAAATAAAACTTCCCAAACTTCGACCCTTCACTGCTTACGCAATACTGCAGCCAGATGACCGTGCTTGGGCTTATTCTTCTCGCCTCCACGAGCTCTATCGGATGGGGGGTAAAAATGGGGGGGTTGACCATGCAACTCCGATTTGGTCCTGAAGGGATTCGATCGGTAGCTCTAGTCCTGGGTGTTTCCCTAGTGGAAACCCGGTCTTCCTATCTCTAATAGGGCCCGAGATATAGGCCTTACAAAAAATTCAAGATGGCCGCCGACCAAACTTTGACACTCTCTATCTCGGGGGTTTTTAGTCATAAAATACCCAAAATTGGGCTTGTACAGCTTCCCCAAGTGAGATCTAAATCCCTACGTGCCCAGAATTTTGTAAAAAATTTTGTCGGTTTTTTGGGCTCATACGACAGAGTAGCCCCAGAGAATCACCCTAGTCGAAATCCCAGTCCCGTACGCCCAATAGTTACGGAACTATCGGGGTTTGAAGATTTTCCAATATGGCGGACAACTGTCAGATTCCGGCGAGAAACTGCTGTAACTCAGCCAAAAATCGTCACAGCGCCGCCGGACTTCGACTAGGGTTAGACCCCTTACTTACCCTACCCGTTTCCGGGGGGGGTTCACGTCAAAAATTTTTTGCCGTTTTTATCCCCGGACACTGTCCGCTAAGTCAAGCACTCCGTCCCAGTCAAAACCGCGTCAAAATCGGAGCAGTATATCCGGAGATATCGGCAAAACAAAAAATCCAAAATGGCGGCGGCCCTTAGCCAAAATCCAGTAAACACCTGGTTCTCAGGCCTGGTTTGGGCTAGGGCAGCCGAGTTTGGGGTCAGGACGTAGGTAAAAATAACTTAAAACTACTTATCATAAAATTCTGCTGGAACCGGTTTTGCGCCGTCCTCCAGATGGTCTTCAATCCTCCCTAACCTCAAGTCGATTGCTCCAATAGTTCCGGAGCAATTTTGAGGTTAGGAAGTTGTTTTTTTGATCCTGGCAGCTCCGGGTTTCATCCGATTCCCAAGAGTGGGGTGTCGGACGACGCGTCTCGGCAGGCTCTTGCTGGCTACCGTGGCCGAATTTTAAGTTCTGAAGAAATTTTTTAACTTAAGGCCAGAAAACAAAAAAGTCCAAAAATTTTGCTCACTTTTTAATTTTTTACAGAAAAACTATCTAAAATCCTAAGGTCGTTTCTGGCCAATATGTCTTAGTTTTTGACGCTCTATCCACTAGTAATTTTGAATTTGGAATAGGTCCAAAAACAGCCAACTTGGGTCCACGTTTTTTCACTTTTTACACTCTAACTTTTTGGGTCGAGTTGGGAAACTGGTTTTTATATTTTTGGGGGATGGGGGCAACGGGGCCCCACAAAAGCCGCCCTTAAAAATCGGGTGTCACCGATTTGGTTTCGGAGATATGAATTTTTGAAATTTTGAATTTTGATTTTTTCCGAATAACTTTTTTGTCCGAATAGGTATGGATTTGCTTTTTGCACAGGCACCTGCGCCTCACTTTCCCGCACAAAATGACACCATGCACAACACTGTAGCTATCAAAAAACCTATTATTTTGAATTTTTTTCCCGAGGAGCTCTGAGAAAATCGACCGTTTCCGAGCGCGGTTCGAGCGGAACTGAGAGAGCGGAACTGGTTAGGTTAGGTTAGGTTTTTTTTTTTTTTTTTATCTCCTCTCTCCGAGCTAACAAGATTGCTCGGGTTATATAATCTTTTGGGGGGTTTATTTTTCTTTTGTTTTTTTTCTTTTATCTATTTCTTTTTTTGTTCCTCTTTTTTCTTTTATTTATCTTTTCTTTTCTTGTTACTTTATTTTGGAAAAATAGGTTTACAATTTACTTAACACTATTACATTTTTGTTTTGTCTAGTTTGTACAATTTTGCTTAACTAAAAATTTTTTTTTTTTTTTTTTTTTTTTTTTGTTTAAACATATTAAATCTACTCTATTTTACTGTTACATATTTTATTATATCTAAAGTTTTACAATATTTCTTAATTAATCCAAACTTGTTTTTTCCAAAAAGTTTTTCTACTAACTATTTTCATACATATTAATATACTAAGTTTCAGGCACTATCCTTCTACTTTTGTTCGTTCTTTAAAACAGGCTTCTTGTATTCTTTATTTCTTATACTATTCTATGTTAACCAACTATGTCTATTTCCTAACTAATTTTATTTTTCTATATGTTTTTTGCATTTTTTATCTTTTGTTATGGATTACTAGCTATTCTCTTATTTACTAATGGTTGTCTGCGCATTATGCATATATACCTAAATATATGATAATTCCACATATTATACATCTATATTCTTATTTCTACTAACTACACTTTTGACTATCTTAATACAGAATGCTATAAAAACCTCCACATTCTTTTTGGACATTAACTCGTGCATGTTTTCAAAGCGAATTTCGACTTGAAGCCTGCTTTCGCAGTCATGTCTCTCCCGGGCATGTACCGGACACCAGAAGATAAGGTGCGGAACATCTTCCTGCTGCTCCTCATCGCAGATGCACGAGGGATTCTCTTTGCACCCGAACCGGTTCAGGTACTCCGAGAATCCCCCGTGCCCCGTGAAGAGCTGGGTGTGCAGACCGGTGAGGCCGATCTGCCTAACTAACTTGAAGGCCCGCGTGACTTCAGGGAAAAAGAGTTTCGTAACGGATGCCGTTGACTCTTGACAGTATCTCCGGTTCCATTCGTCAACCGTTCCCATGCGGAACTGCCGTTTGACGAAGGAAACCGGACACTTGTCGTAAAGCGGCTTCACTTTCAGAGAAAGTGCTGCCGCTTTCGCCAACTCATCCGCTCGCTCGTTTTCTCTGACGTCAACGTGGGCCTTAACCCAGTACAGGCTCACCTGCTTTCCATCGAGAACACACCGCCTAATGTTCTCTCTTGCTTCGAACGCCAGCGGGTTTACGGAGCTCCAGCAGCACAGCGACTGCAACGCCGATCTGGAATCACTGTAGATGCCGAAGCTTCTTTCTGAGCGCTTCCAAGCCGACGCCGTAGCCTCACGTATCGCCAGCAACTCTGCCTGATAGACCGTGCAAAAGGACGCCAGCTTAATTTTCCGGCTTTTGGTCTCGACCTCATTATCCCAAAAGGATAATGAGGCTCCGACCTGGCCTTCAATTAAGCTGCCGTCCGTGAAGATACGCACCGCCTGGTGGCGTTGCGCATCCACCTGCTCCTGGTCCATCAGGCAGCCAAACTGTAACTCGATCTGTGAGGCCGGGTGAGTTGTGTTGGCGTAAGCAACTCGCGTTTCCATCTCCCTGTCCCCAAGCATTGGCTGCTCTACCCCCCTCTTGGCCTCGTATAAGGAAGCAACTTCCTTTATACGGAGGTCAAGGGGGAGCAGACCAGCCAACACCATAGCTGAGTTCAGGGAGACGGTCTTATACGCTCTACACATTTTCTGCGCAAATCCCCGTTGGACCGTGTTGAGTTGCTTACGCACACCCAACTTTGTGGCTGAAGGCGCCCAGACGCTCGCTGCATACAGGATTACTGGCTCCAGCACCGCTGTGTACATGATCCTGACGATCTCAGGGTTAAGGCCCCAGGTGACCTTCGCGGCGCGCGATAATTGCTTCTGGAACTTTATTGCCTTCGCACATACACTACGTATGTGCGAGTTAAATGTCAAGCTGCTGTCTATGGTTACACCTAGGAGCTTAACCTCTGAGGCCATCTCTATGCTGACCCCTCCCATGCTCAGTCTTGGGGTGTCATACTTCAATTTCCGCGTGAAAGTTACAGCTTTCGTCTTGTGAGCAGCAAATCTTAGTTTGTTTCGGACACCCCACTCCTGAACATAGGAGAGAGCCGCATTAGCTCTTCTCTCTATGCTGCTGCCGGAGTCTCCATCAATCAATAGAACCACGTCGTCCGCAAACGCCTGTACGTAGTCTCCTCGTACTTCTAGCCCTTTAAGAAGGGGGTCGAGGAGCAGGTCCCATAGGATAGGCCCCCCTATGGATCCCTGCACACAGCCTTTCGTGGTCTGTCTTTCCACCTCTTCTCCTAGGTACCTAAGCGAGACGCTGCGGTTCTCCAGGTAGCTGCCCAGTATCCTCTGGATATTTCCTGGGCAGTTTTCCTCCGCCAACCGGACCCTAATCATAGGCCACCAAGCGCTATCGAATGCTCCCTCTATGTCTAGTGAAACGAGTGTTATAATCTTCTTAAGTTCCAGCTTTCTGCGTATTCTATTCACTAGATCATAGAGGGAGTCCTCCGTGCTTCTTTGGGGCAGGAATCCGTATTGGCGGGCGCTCAGCTTAGGCACGAGGTGCCACGTGAGTCGATTTACTATCAATCTCTCAAGAATTTTACCCATCACTGGTAAAAGGCCGATGGGCCTATATGACTTCGGGTGGGAGTAGTCTTCTTTTCCCGGCTTCCGGAGCACGACTACGGTCGCTCGCTTCCAGATCGCCGGGAAATATCCGAGTGTAAGGCACTTATTAACCAGTGATAGGTAGAATTCTGGTTTATGGTAGATGGCCTGGGCACAAATGTCGGCGGTCAATCCATCCGCCCCGGGTGCCTTCTTTGGATTGAACCGGTGTACTGCTTGTTTAAGTTCAAGGGCGGTAAAGGGCGGATCGTCGTTCCCTAGCAAGGCGATCTGATAGTTCAAATTTGCCGCCTGCTCTCGAATTTCCCTGTGTTCCTGGTTCTCTCCCTCGGCACTATCCTCGGGGTAAAAGGTCTCCGCAAGTAATGCGGCAGATTCACATGGGCCCAGGACCACTCCCTTATCTGTCATAGGCTCATCCTCGTCCCTCTTCTTCGTTCTCCCGATGACCCGGTATATCCCCTCCCAGACTCCTTCCCGATCCTGCTTGCCGCAAAACTCTTTCCAACTCTTGGTCTTTGCAGCATTAATCTCCGTTTGATACCTTCTTTTGACTTGCAGGTACTCATCGATACAGCTCTTCCTACAGGACGGCGCGGCGCAGCGGATTCTCCTCTTCTTCGCGACGACTCCACGCTTCAGTTTGGCGAGCTCTTCCGACCACCAAGGTAAGTTTATTTTATTTTTCTGTCTTATTTGTGCTATACTGTGTTTGCATGCCTCTACTACAATGTTATTTAATATGTTTACTTTATTTTCCAGGTCCGTCGTGTCTGTCAGTTCTTCGATATCTTCCATGGTAAGTCTATTTTCCAGCATAAGCTGGTCCGCTTTCTCACGAAAGTGGCCCCAGTTTGCTTTACGCGTGTTATAAATTCGGGTTGTTCTGGCCATGCATACACTGTTTAATGGACTAGCTACAATAGTAAAAAGAATGGTGTTGTGGTCAGAGCTCGTCACCCCGTCGTCTACCTTCCAGCCTGTCACGAAGTTGAGGAGGTCCGCTGAGCAGACCGTGATGTCGACAAAGCTCGTTAGAGCTTTGCCTCCACGCACGGTGTCGTAGGTGGGAGTGTCTCCCTCATTGAGCACCTGCAAGTCCAATTCGTTCAGGAGTCCTGTCAGCCTCTTTCCTCGTCGATCTTCTGTAGGGCTACCCCACCATGGACTCTTCGCATTTACGTCGCCACCTATCACTATCCTCCGGGTCCCCATTGTCCTAGCGATATCTCTGATTAGCTCCATGTAGGGCTCCATGTCTTTGTCAGGTTCGCAGTAAAGGGAGGCGACTGTCAGAGCGCTAGATCCACTTCCCATCTTTACTACCACCAGATTGTCGGTGGTGTATTCAGGTACCACGATGGCTTGTACCTCCGGATCAAAAACGGCAATTGCCGCTTTAATAGTTCTACTTGTCGATTTCGTGTTTTGGTAGACTCTAGCGCCCCGATATCTCCTCACCTTTTTTGCTATGCCTACGTAAGGCTCCTGGAGTAGAGCGAAAGCCGCACCTCTCTCGCTGGCAGTGTTGAACAGCTCGTTCGTTGCGAGTTCCATTCTCTGCAGGTTAGCTTGCATTACTTTGTACGGCTTCCGCTCCTTAGAGATCGCTTGGTTCCCCGGGGTGCCCTTAGCAATAGGCGACCGAGGCGCGCGCTATCTCCTCCCACCTGATGCGTATAGGGCATTTACTGTCAAAGGCGTTGTGGTCTATGTCCACCTTCTTCGCCCTCCTGCAATTGCAACAAGTGGGTGGTGCCCCCGCCCTGAAGTCCGGACATTCGTACTTCATGTGGGGGTCCCCACAGTGGCTGCACTTTGGCTGCTGTGCTTCTTGGCAGATCCTCTTGCCGTGACCGTAGCCAAGACATTGCGAGCACTGGACCAGCGGTGACCTGTCCGTCACGTGGAGTGTCTGGAGGTCTATCCTCACCACTCCTGTCGTCGTCAACCGCTGCCACAGCCTCGGCGCAACCCGTAGAACGACTCTATTGGTTAGGGGGTTTCTCCCCCTAATCTTATAGGCCACCATCATTTCAGTCTCTTCTTCGCTGAGCCCCTCGAAAACCTTGCGGTTCTGGTTTCTCAGGGCCTTGAAGAGATCTTCGTCGGTGTGTATTCTCAGCACACCGGTAATCTGAACTAAAGGGTTCTTATTTCGGACGTCCTCTACCTTTAAGTGCTCATTTTCCCTAATTCTTTCTTTGAGTTTTTCCCTATCACTGACTGTTTTACAGCCAATGATAATTTTCTTATCACGGCCTCTTCTTACTCTCTCTATCTCAAAGTCTCCATCCTTTGCCCTTAGGGTTCCTCGAATTTTATCGAGCACTTCTTCTCCCGTCCTTTCCTGATCCATGTCGGTGATTACCACCGAGTGTAGCGTTGGGCGCTCCGGTGCTCTAGCCCCCTCTCTCCCTGACACTACACTGGCATAACTCGCCCGACTCTCCTTTAGTTCTTCCCTGTGCCTGTCAAGTTCCCCCTGGAGATCCCTGATGCGCATGCTGTTGTCCCTCATTAGGGCTGCGTGTTCCTCCAGCTTGCGCATCAATTCGTCTTTCCCTTCATCAACCTTGCTCCTATCTGCTTCTGGGTCAATTTGGGCTTCGGCCCCTGTGTCAATTTTTGTTGTTGATTCCCGTCCTTTCCCCTTTCCCTTTATAACTCCGTCATCCTTACCTGAATCTAGCTCTTTCATAAGCTCGATACATAGCTGGTAAAGCCTGTCTACTGCCGCCTGAACTCCTTGCTTTATCTCGGTTTTCAGGTTTCGGGAGTTATTGAGGTGTAAATTAATTTTTGATAGTTGAGCTTTCGCCTCTGTCGCCCGACTTTTGTATTTTCCCGCCCCAGGCGGAGTCGTGAGGTCTTCCGTCGCAACTATTTGCGACCCTGGCGATGTCAAGGTCGAAGTCGAGGCCTTCTCTTCTGTTTTCGAGAAGGTCTTGTTCAAATTTCCGGAAGGTTTTGCGGCGGTCTCGGCTCCAGCCGCAGTCGTAACCTTCTTGGTTGGGGGGGGAGGGGAGTATTTAAGGGTTACATTCCTCCTAAAAGGATCCTGCGTCACTTTTTCAGTCGGCTTCCCTGTCCCTTTCTTTGCCGTCAGCCATTCTCCAATACTCTTCCCTGATTTGGAAGTTGTCGGACTTGTCGTACTTGGGGATTGAAAATCCCCTTCGTCACCACTGCTGGTCTCCTGCAGGTCCTTACTAGGCTTCCTTGGTGTCCGAAACATACTCGGAGAGATTCGTCAATTTGTTAAAATTGCTCTATGAGCCAAGGTCCTATAACTAACTGTTGGCACAAAAGTGCTAAATAGTAATCCTAAAAATATGGTCAATAGACCTGTCCTTAAAACTAACACGTAAATAAAACAAAACACAATGTATTTATATAGTCAAAAGTGAAGTAAAATTTTTACAATAAACACTTATACTAATTACAATTTTTTCTTTTTTCAGGTCCCCAAGGAGAAGAGGAGGTGCCGGGAGTTTGAAATCTAGGATGCGGGTAAGTATCACCGGGTAAATAGGGAAGGTAAGGTATATGGTAAGGTATAGGAAACAGGTAAGTATAAGGTTTTGGTAAGGTAAGGTAAGTATAGGTAACAGGTTCAGGTAAGGTATATGAGTGGTAAGGTAAAGGTAAAGGTTGAGGTTTATACTGGTACGGTAAAGGTGATGGTAAGTAAAAGGTAAGTTTTTTATTATTTATAGTGTACAAGGTAAGTGTGTTATGAGTGTACCAGAGTGGCCTATGTGAGTTTTATGAAAGTTTGTGTGTTAGGTAAGTTTTTGGTAAGTGAGGTAAGTAGGTGCTATGCGCCAGGTAAGTACCTAGAGTGTATGTGTGTACGTGTTTGAGTGCGAAAGTGAGGAGTGTTTGATTTTTACTTGAGGTAAGTGAGGTAAGTGTATGTTTTAAACCGTTTTACCAAGCCTGGTATGTCCGTCTCAGCGAGCCGATTCTGGAGATACCAAACTCGGCCACCCTGGGACAGACAATAGCCAAGCTATGGGCAAAAGAGTTTAAGGGGGGAGGTAGAGGGGGGGAGTGGGTTCCTGCTGATAGAGCTCGGCGTCCCGAGCCAAACGAGCCCAAGGTCGACTGCGTTAGGTGGTATAGAGCCCAGATAGCGTGGGTCCAAAGTTTCAGCAGAAAATCTGATTTTCTTGCCTGGATTTTTAAAAACCTTTCTACACGTTAAGTGTTGTCCCAATAGGGGCGTGTTTGGGTTCGTTGGGCAGGGTTTTCCGAGGGCTACCAGTTTTTGACCTCAAAACACTACAAATTTTCCGACTGAAAAAGTCAGTTTTTATTGGCGCAATCGGTAGCGGGGAGGTCAACAATAATAACAGTACAGACCGCGTTTCCGTGCGTCCAATAACAAAGAAGATACAGCCGTTCAAAAATTTCCAAGATGGCGGTCCATCTGTCAAAAACAAATTTCAAAATCCTGTATCTCCGTGACTACCGGTCCTACGAACCTGGTTTTTGGGTTCTTTGTGAAGTCCTCAAGGTCCTCTACACGCCTAGCTAAAAAACCGAGCGTCGCGTTATTTCCGGGTTTTGAACCCCGGAATCGTTGCTCCTTATGGAGCTGTTGTCTCCAGAGAAAACCCCGTTGCAATAGGACCAATAGTTCCGAAGATATCGCGTCTTTAATATTTTCAAGATGGCCGCCAATCTGTCAAACTCCGGCGAGAATTGCCTGTAACTCGGTCAATTCTTGTCGGATTTTCACCGGATTTTGTCTGGGATAATACCCAGTACAGTCTGCACCCCGTCCTGGGGGTGGTCCAAACTAAAAAATTTGACCCTTTTTTAAAGGCTGGATGCCTTCAGTAAGTCCAGGAGATGACAACACAGGAAACCCCGTCGCTCTAGGTGTGATATTCGCCGAGATATCTAAAGTTGAAATTATCCAAGATGGCGGCGGCCCTTGGCCAAAAGGCAGTAGAATTTGATTTCTTGGCCCCCTATGGGTCGAAACACGCCGTTCTTGGATTCAAATGAAAGGCCTGGGTGAGCCCTAGATGTTGCCAGTCCTAAATTTACCCTAACCTATATATATAACTATTTATTTGCAAAAAACACTTCAAAAATAAATATCTCCGTGCCTATAGTCGCTAAAAATGCCAAAAAATTGCCAAAATATGTCCAAAATGTTGCTCTATTTTATGCTACTAAAAAATAATTTTTTCCAATATAAAAATTTGGAAAAAAGTCAAAAAATTTCGTAATTATCAGTTTTTGAATTTTTATTCGAGTTTTTTCCTCGGAACTTGAATGGGTTTTGGTGCGGCCGGATAGAGCTGTCCAGCGCGCACAATCTGGCAATCTCAAAACCCACGCGCTATAAATAGGTCCAGAGATATAAAGGGTCAAAGTTCAAATTTCTAATATAAAATAACTTAAGATTACTTAACATAAAATTCCGCTGAGACCGGATTTGCGTCGTCCTCCAGAAGATCTTCAAACACTCCTAACCTCAAAGCCCTCACTCCAGTAATTCCGGAGCAATTTTGAGGTTAGGATTTTGTTTTTTTAAGTCTGGTTCCTCCAAATGTGCTCCGATTCTTGCGAATGGGGTGTCCAACGACGCGCCTCCGGAATCCCTCGGTGGCTACCGCGCCGGATTTTTGGTCTTCTTGAGACTTTTTCGACTTATAGTCAAAAAACAGAAAATGATGAAAATTTTTGTCGGTTTTTATTTTTTAAAAAATTCGGGTATGACTTTTTCTAAGTTCGCATCTGGCCAGATGCCTTAGAATTTCGTCCTCTATCGGCCCGTATTTTTTGTTCTGAGCTCCGACTTATTTCTCAGATTTTAGGTCCACGTGTTTTTACTTCCGGTGGTATATCTTTCCAGATGGAGTTGGGAAGTTGTCGCTAGTGGTTGGGCCCTGTAGGGGCACACTGGGCGCACTAAAGCCGCCCTTAAAAAAGGGGGGTCACCGCTTTAGTTTTGTAGTAAAAACACTTCTAAGTTTAAAAATTTAGTTTTTTCACTATAACTTTTTTTCCCGAATAGATAGGGAACCACTGTTTGCACAGGCAGATGCGCCTCACAAATGCGCACACACTGATATATCGCACTGCACTCTATCGTTGAAAAAACCTATTTTTGTGAATTTTTTTTCCGCGGAGCTCTCAAAAAATCGACTGACCGGGAGCGCGGTTCGAGCGGAACTCGGTTAGGTTAGGTTAGGTTAGGTTAGGTTAGGTTAGGTTAGGTTAGGTTAGGTTGAGCGGCTAGTTGGCACAGTGGAACGTGCAATATTGAGTCGATCATAAATGTTAAGCGTCGCTTGGTGCGGTCAGTACTTGGATGGGTGTGCAAACATTCATTCGACGGAAAGCCGTGCCACGATGCGCACTGGGAGTCAACGGCACTACCTTAACCGGAGTGACGTAGGGAGTCAATTCGTGGCGTTTTCCGTGTCCATGAGTTGATATAACTTACCCGGGGAAGCCCGGGCCCGGACAACCGTGCCAGGAGTTGAAGATTCATTGCACGGACACGGAACGTGGTGGAGTAATTCGACTTACCTTTTGAGCGGCTAGTTGGCACAGTGGAACGTGCATTAGCTAGTCGATCATGATTGTTAAGCGTCGCTTGGTGCGGTCAGTACTTGGATGGGTGTGCAAACATTCATTTCAACGGAAAGCCGTACCACGATGCGCACTGGGAGTTCACGGCACTACCTTAACCGGAGTGACGTAGGGAGTCAATTCGTGGCGTTTTCCGTGTCCATGAGTTGATATAACTTACCCGGGGAAGCCCGGGCCCGGACAACCGTGCCAGGAGTTGAAGATTCATTGCACGGACACGGAACGTGGTGGAGTAATTCGACTTACCTTTTGAGCGGCTAGTTGGCACAGTGGAACGTGCAATATTGAGTCGATCATAAATGTTAAGCGTCGCTTGGTGCGGTCAGTACTTGGATGGGTGTGCAAACATTCATTCGACGGAAAGCCGTGCCACGATGCGCACTGGGAGTCAACGGCACTACCTTAACCGGAGTGACGTAGGGAGTCAATTCGTGGCGTTTTCCGTGTCCATGAGTTGATATAACTTACCCGGGGAAGCCCGGGCCCGGACAACCGTGCCAGGAGTTGAAGATTCATTGCACGGACACGGAACGTGGTGGAGTAATTCGACTTACCTTTTGAGCGGCTAGTTGGCACAGTGGAACGTGCAATATTGAGTCGATCATAAATGTTAAGCGTCGCTTGGTGCGGTCAGTACTTGGATGGGTGTGCAAACATTCATTCGACGGAAAGCCGTGCCACGATGCGCACTGGGAGTCAACGGCACTACCTTAACCGGAGTGACGTAGGGAGTCAATTCGTGGCGTTTTCCGTGTCCATGAGTTGATATAACTTACCCGGGGAAGCCCGGGCCCGGACAACCGTGCCAGGAGTTGAAGATTCATTGCACGGACACGGAACGTGGTGGAGTAATTCGACTTACCTTTTAACCGTGCCAGGAGTTGAAGCCTCATTGCACGGGCACGGAACGTGGTGGAGTAATTCGACTTACCTTTTGGTTCTCTACTTGGCGTTTTATGTGTTTATATCGATTCCTTTTGACGACTTGGCTCGAATTAGGGATCTTTTGGACTTGCATACTAACTTGTTGACCTGGCTTTACTCGGATTTTGATTCTTTCTTCAATATCGACTTTGGCTTGTTTTTTGGATTGTTGCTCTCTGGAACGTTGACCCGGCTTGCTTCTTGGACTCAGGGGGTGCCCCCCCCCCTTGTGGGGGGCCCGTGATAATGGCGGATCCTGATCTCAGCGCCATTTCCGGGACGGTCTCTGGGGCTATCGCGGGGAAGATCTCCACCCGCAGGAGGCTTAGCGCTCGCTCGCGGGGGGGTTCGGAACCCGACTCTGATGAGTCGTCCCGAAGAAGGGTTGAGGAGGGGGATACAGGGGCTGACACGGATGTGTCAGCCAAAAAGGTGGTCGCAGCCGCTCGGCGGGTCTACAAGGGCCGCAGCGGACCTAGAAGTGGTGGACGCGGGGCCGTTCTTAAGTTCGGCTCGCGAGGGGGAACCTCCGAGGACATCATGGCCCGCACGGAGGCCATGCTAAAGGAGGTCCAACAACAGCTCCAGACGAATGCGGAGATTGTTAGGGCCTCCTCGTCCTCGGACAGGGGGTCAAAGGGCTCCAAGGGGTCCAAGGGGGAGTCATACCGCAAGGGGAAGTCGGATGACTCCCCCGACGTGGTGGAACTTCTGGGGGAGGCCGACCCCAGGGATCTTGACATGGGCAGAATGGGAGCGGAGGAACTGCTCACGCTGGCCAAAGGCCACGTGGCGGCCATTTTTAGGGTTGCCCAGACGTCAGGGAACTTGAAGGGGGGCTACATCCGCAAGCTCAAGCTTGCGGCAGGGACACTCGCGGACGTCGTTGACACTCTGTCGGCGAGGTCCCTCGACGCGGAAAACCGGAGGTTATCGGTAGAAAACCTCCGGTTAAAAAGGGAGATAGACTCCCTGCGGTCGGAGCTGAAGGCCCACCGCAGGGAGTTCTGTGATATGAGGACAGCGGCCAAGCAGGCCGCTGCCCCTGCGGATGTACCCCCCCCCCACTTCGACATGGAGGCTCTACAGAGGGCCATCATCGTCTCCGTGGGGACGTTGATTGACGCCCGCCTGGCGGTGTTCGAGGACCGTCTTCCTCCGCCCAGGACCGTCCGTCCGCCGCTAGCGGGCGACAAAAGGAAAAAAGGGGGTTCCAACCCCCCCTCGGATGTTGTCGCCGCCCCCGTCCCCACGGAGGCGATGGTGGTTGAGGAGAGGGTGGAGATGCCTCCCCCCCCACCTCCGAAGGCCGGGCAGCCTCGCCCGCCGCCCAAAAAGGTGGGGTCCGCGGGCCCCTCGGGTCTTGGGACCAAGGAGTACCCCTCTCTGAGGGCTCCGAGGTCCCAAATCAAGGGTTTCTCCGCCCCTACGGAGAGCAGCGCCCCCCCCACGGACAATGAGTGGACCGTGGTGGCCGGGGGCCGCAAGGGGAAGGGCAAGGGGAAGGGAGTGGGCAGGGGACCGAATCCTTCGGCCCCCCTCCAGTCCGCCCAACCCCAAGCCGGCGAAACACGCACCTCCCGCCGGGAGGTTCGTAGGGAGGAGCGCCGGGATTCCCGGCAACAACCCCGGCAGGAACGCCGCCGTGGCCCCCCGGGGAGGATCAACCCCGGGACGCTCGTGGAGGAAAAGGCTCCGGTAGTAAGGGTCAGCCTGCTACCGGAGGCCGTTAAAAGGGGGACGACGTTCTTCGACGTCTTCAGAATGGCCAGGGGCGTCGTTGACGTCGTCGCCCTGGGGTTGAAGCGGGGGCTCCGCGTCATCCGGGCCTTCAACGACTCCAGGATGTTGGAGTTTCCGCCAGGCGCCGAGAGTGCGGCGTTGGCGGACCGGGTGGCCGGGCTCCTCCAGGGAGCCTTGACCGGAGTGGCCGAGGTTTCCAGGCCCGTCAAGAGGGCCGAAATCCGTCTTACGGGTCTGGACGACTCGGTCACGCCGGAGATGATCGTGGAGGAGGTGGCCCGGATCGGGGAGTGTCCCCGATCCCAAATCAGGGCCGCGGGGATAGGTGTGGGATCAGGGGGTCTGGGCTCGTCGTGGGTGAGGTGCCCGATCCCGGTGGCTAAGCGCCTGGCTGAGGTTGGCTACCTTCTTATAGGCTTCACGTCGGTCACCGTGGAAGCCTATGAGAAGCGCCAAGTCAGGTGCTATAGGTGTCTTGCCGCCGGGCACTCGTCCACGATGTGCCCAGACGGCCGGGGGGACAAATCCGACCTCTGTTATCGCTGTGGCAAACCTGGCCACTTGCTGATTAACTGCAGGTCGGAGAAGGCGCACTGCGTGGTGTGCGCCGAATCGGGACGTCGGGCAGACCACGTCACCATGTCCAGGCACTGCCGGCCTGGAACGGTGCGCCCCAAATTTGTTCCCCCGGCCTTTCGGTCTGGAGGGTCGGTTGGAGTAGGTGCCGGGGAATCTCACATGTCTGACTGATGCCTGTACAGCAGCATGTGAGATTCCTGCAGGCGAACGGGAATCACTCCGCCGGGGCTCAGGACTTATTCCTGCAGTCCCTGGCGGAGTGGAGGATTGGTCCAGCGGTGGTTTCGGAGCCATACCACATCCCCTCCCAGGAGAACTGGGTAGGGGATCTCGACGGCCTGGTGGCGGTGGTTGCTAGATCAGGCACTAGCCCCCCTCTCATTTCCATCGAGAGGGGACGGGGTTACGCGGTGGCAGGTTGGGGAGAGTACATCATCATCGGGGTGTACTTCTCCCCAAACCGATCCCTGGCGGAGTTCGAGACGTTCTTGGATTCCGTCAGGGCCGCCGTGGCGAGACAGTCGCCGAGGGCAACGTTTGTCCTCGGCGACTTCAACGCAAAATCCCGTTCCTGGGGGAACACCGCCACCGACGCGCGGGGTAGGCTCGTGGAAGCGTGGGCTCTCCAAAGTGGTCTGTCGATCCTCAACAGAGGGTCGGTCCACACCTGCGTGCGATCGCAGGGAGGATCCATTGTGGATTTGTCGTTCGCAACCCATGCGATCGCACGTAGGGTGGTAAATTGGATGGTTGAGGAGGAGGTGGAGACACTCTCGGACCACCTGTACATCAGGTTCGAGGTCTCCCCTCCTCCCAGGACGACAGACCCCCCACGCAGCCACGGGCGATTCCCGCGTTGGGCCGTCAGCCGGCTCGATCCCGAGCTGGCTACCGAGACGGCGGTCGTTGAGGGCTGGACCAATCCGGTGGATGGTTCTCCGGAGGAATTGGCGGAGCGCATGCGCAGTACCCTGGGAAGAGTCTGCGATGCCTCCATGCCACGGTCGCGCCGACGCTGGCAGCGGCCAGGCGTCCACTGGTGGACTGCAGAGATCGGTGCCCTGCGAGAGGCAGCTCAAAGGGTGCACCGATCTCTTAAGCGCTGCAGGCGTCGGCTTCCTCCGGAGCTGGAGGAGGAGCTTAGGTTGGCGGAGGAGTATCGGGCTGCTAAGAAAGCCCTTCAGCTGGCAATCAGCCAGTCGAAGGCCCGGGCTAGGGAAGAGCTACTGGAATCACTCGATAGGGACCCCTGGGGACGTCCGTATCGGGCGGCGCGCAAGAAGCTACGCGCCTTTGCCGCCCCGATAACGGAGTCCCTTCCGGACGGGGTCCTCGATAGGGTCATCAGTGGTCTCTTCCCAGACCCGGGAGTCCATACTCCTCCCGTCATGGATCCTCCTCCAGGAATCGTAGCCTCTGAGACGGAACCTCCCCCCGTCTCAGAGGAGGAGCTCGAGACGGCCCTGGACCGTCTCCGGGGCCGTCGGACGGCACCGGGACCTGATGGGGTCCCAGGCCGGGCCCTCTTCCTGGCCGCCAAACATCTAGGCGGCCAGCTTCGGGGACTGTATGATGCCTGCATCAGAACAGGTGAGTTCCCGAAGCCATGGAAAGAGGGCCGGCTGTGCCTGCTCCCCAAGGAAGGTCGCCCCCCAGGAGATCCCTCTGCCTACAGGCCCATCGTGCTGCTTGACGAGGTGGCCAAAGTCTTTGAAAAGATTTTGGCGAGTCGCCTCGTCAGGCACCTAAATGACGTAGGGCCTGGCCTCTCTGAGGCACAGTTCGGGTTCCGCGCAGGGCGTTCCACACTGGACGCCCTGAGTGCGTTGAAGTGCCTCACGAGAGAGGCAGAGGAGATCGAGGAGTCTGTCCTGGTGGTATCTTTGGATATCCAAAATGCCTTCAACAGCCTCCCCTTTGAGACCATTATCGAGGCACTCCGGTTTCAGGGAGTGCCTCGGTACCTGATGAGGCTGTTGGAGGCATACCTCCGGGACAGATTCGTCCTCTGGGAGGGCGGCTCTGGCCAGATTGCTGGGCGTCGGCGTGTTGCGTGCGGTGTTCCACAGGGATCGGTTCTGGGTCCGATCCTGTGGAACATCGGATACGACTGGCTCCTCCGAGAGCCAGTCCTGCCCGGGATGGGGGTCATCTGTTACGCAGATGATACCCTCATCACGGCCCGGGGTGGTTGGTACGAAGAGTCCGTGGAGCTGGCCAACGCCGCAGTGGCGTTGGTCGTCAGTAGGGTTCAGCGTTTGGGCCTCAGAGTCTCGGCTGAGAAATCTGAGGCCCTGATGTTCCACGGGCGTCGTAGGAGACCACCCCGGGACACGCACGTCGATGTCCAGGGAGTGGCAGTGGCGGTCAAGGCCCAGATGCGCTATCTGGGCCTTACGTTGGATGGTAAGTGGAACTTCGGGGCCCACTTTACCCAGATGGCCCCGAAGTTGTTGAGGACCGCCGCTGCCCTGGCCAGACTCCTGCCAAATGTGGGAGGGCCAGGCGCGGCTTGTAGGAGGCTGTATTCGGGCATTCTGCGGAGCATGGCACTGTACGGTGCCCCCGTGTGGAGTCAAGCCCTTCACCGCAAGAATAGGACGCTGCTGAGGTGCTGTCAGCGCGTCCTTGCGGTGAGGGCCATTCGGGGATACCGTACGGTGTCCTGGACGGCTGCTACGCTTCTGGCGGGCGATCCGCCCTGGGCGCTCCAGGCGGAGACGCTCGCCAGGGTGTACCAATACCGGCAGGATGCCCGGGAGAGAGGCCTGAGGCCGTGCCTGGCTGAAATCAGGAGAGTCAGGGTCGAAGCGACCGCGGCCCTGACCCTGAAGTGGGAGGAGGACCTGAGGTCCCCAGTAGCTGGATCCGCGACGGTGGAGGCAATCCGCCCCCACCTGTCGCGTTGGGTCTCCCGAAATAGGGGGACCCTGACGTACAGGATGGTGCAGATACTTACCGGGCATGGCTGCTTCGGTAAGTATCTGCATCGTGTTGCGGGGCGGGAGCCAAACCCGGAGTGCAAGCACTGCGGCGCACCTCTTGATACAGCAGTACACACGCTGGTAGAGTGCGCCGCATGGGGACCTCAGCGTCACGTTATGGAGAGCGTGGCGGGGCGTATTGACTCACTCCAAAGCATGGTTACGGCCATGCTGCGGAGTGAGGACAACTGGGCGGCAGTGGCCTCCTTCTGTGAAGCGGTAATGCTCCAGAAGGAGGTCGCCGAAAGGGAGAGGGAGGAGGATGCGCTAGCGGACCCTGTCCGCCGGCGGCGCACAGGCCGCCGACTGCGCAGGTACGCTCACCTCCTCCCCCCCTAGGTTTCCATCGTAGGGGCCCGTGGGTCCGGGGGCACCCACGGGGCTTCCCCCCCTACTGATGAAGAGGATGGTCCACTCTCCGAGCGAACGAGATTGCTCGGGCTTAAAACTTTTGGGGGTTTTTTATATGTTTATGTTTATGTTAATTTACTTTTTTCTTGTATTCTAGTTCTTGGTCTTTTGATCACACTCTTTTGATCGGTTCTTTTTGGGTTGTATCTTTTATGTGTCTCTTTATTTCTTTATTTCTCCAAAAAATATTATTACAAAAGGTTTTCTATTACTATTAAATCATTGTTATTACATCTAAATTGGTACAGAATTTTGACAAAAATTTTTGAAAAATATATTAGTGTTGTTTCTAAACTTAAATTTATACATATTTCTTAATTTTACATTAGGTATTCTATTTAGGCACTACATTCTTATTTTTACTCTCTACTTCCGCTGTCGCAAGCTTCTTATATCTATTTAGTCTATTGTATGTAAATCTATTTTATCCTATTGTTATATTTATGCTATTATCTTAGTTTCTATCTATTTTTGTGTTTTGTGCTTTTTTGTGTTTTAGAATTACATTTTACTTTTACTTACTATTTTTATACTGTACATTATAAATATATAACTAAATATATAATAATTATACACCTTATATATCTATTGTTCTATTTCTACTTATTACACTTTTGACTACCTTTAAGCAAAATGCTATAAAAACCTCTACATTTCTCTTAGACATTAACTCCGCCATGTTTTCATGCCTAATTTCAATGCGAAGCTTGCTCTCGCAGGCAAACCTTTCCCGGGTGTATACCGGGCACCGAAATATGAGGTGCGGAACATCTTCTTGCTGCTCCTCATCGCAGATGCACGAGGGATTCTCTTTGCACCCGAACCGGTTCAGGTACTCCGAGAATCCCCCGTGCCCCGTGAAGAGCTGGGTGTGCAGGTCAGTGAGGCCGACCTGCCTAACTACTTTATAGGCCCACGAGACTTCAGGGAAAAAGAGTTTCGTGACGGATGCTGTTGTCTCTTGACAGTATCTCCGGTTCCATTCGTCCACCGTTCCCATTCGGAACTGCCGTTTGACGAAGGAAACCGGACACTTGTCATAAAGCGGCCTCACTTTCAGAGAAAGTGCAGCCGCTTTCGCCAACTCATCCGCCCGCTCGTTTTCTCTGACGTCTACGTGGGCCTTCACCCAGTACAGGCTTACCACCTTTCCTTGGGAAACACACTGCCGAATGTTTTCCCTTGCTTCGGCTGCTAGTGGATTCACGGAGCTCCAGTTGCACAGCGCTTGCAACGCCGATCTGGAATCGCTGTAAATGCCAAAGCTTCTTTCTGGCCGCTTCCGAGCCGACACCGTAGCCTCACGTATCGCCAGCAACTCTGCCTGATAGACCGTGCAATAGGACGCCAGCTTAATCTTCCGGCTTTTCGTCTCGACCTCATTATCCCAGAAGGATAATGAGGCTCCGACCTGGCCTTCAATTAAGCTGCCGTCCGTGAAGATGCGCACCGCCTGTTGGCGTTGCGCATCCACTTGCTCCTGGTCTGTCAGGCAGCCAAACTGTAATTCGATCTGTGAGGCCGGATGAGTTGTGTTGGCGTAAGCAACTCGCATTTCCATCTCCCTGTCCCCAAGCATTGGCTGCTCTACCCCCCTCTTGGCCTCGTATAAGGAAGCAACTTCCTTTATACGGAGGTCAAGGGGGAGCAGACCAGCCAACACCATTGCTGAGTTCAGGGAGACGGTCTTGTATGCACGACACATTTTCTGTGCGAATCCACGTTGGACCATGTTTAGTTGCTTACGCACACCCAACTTTGTGGCTGAAGGCGCCCAGACGCTTGCTGCGTACAGGATTACCGGCTCCAGCACCGCTGTATACATGATCCGGACGATCTCAGGGTTAAGACCCCAGGTGACCTTCGCGGCGCGCGATAACTGCGTGTGGAATTTAATTGCCTTCGCACATACATTACGTATGTGCGAGTTAAATGTTAAACTGCTGTCAATGGTTACACCTAGAATCTTAACCTCTGAGGCCATCTCAATGCTGACCCCTCCCATGTTCAATCGTGGGGTGTCGTACTTCAATTTCCGAGTGAAAGTCACAGCTTTCGTTTTGTGAGCGGCAAATTTGAGCTTATTTCGGACACCCCACTCTTGAACATAGGAGAGAGTTGCATTAGCTCTTCTCTCTATGCTGCAACCAGAGTCTCCGTCGAATAGCAGGACTACATCGTCCGCAAACGCCTGTACGTGTTCCCCACGCGCTTCTAATCCTTTAAGAAGGGGATCGAGGAGCAGGTCCCAGAGGATAGGCCCCCCTATGGAACCCTGCACACAGCCTTTCGTGGTCGGTCTTTCCACCTCTTCTCCAAGGTACCTAAGTGAGACACTTCGGTTTTCCAGGTAACTGCCCAATATCCTCTGGATGTTTCTTGGGCAGTTCTCCTCCGCCAGTCGAACTCTAATCATAGGCCACCAAGCGCTGTCGAACGCTCCCTCTATGTCCAGTGAAACAAGTGTTATAATTTTCTTCTGTTTCAGCTTTCCGCGTATGTTGTTCACTAGATCATAGAGGGAGTCCTCCGTGCTTCTTTGGGGCAGGAATCCGTACTGGCGGGTGCTCAGCCTAGGTACGAGGTGCCACGTTAAACGATTTACTATTAATCTCTCCAGAATTTTGCCTATCACTGGTAAAAGGCCGATGGGCCTATATGATTTTGGGTGGGAGTAATCTTCTTTTCCCGGCTTCCGGAGTACGACAACAGTCGCCCGCTTCCAGACCGCCGGGAAGTATCCGAGTGTTAGGCACTTGTTAACCAGTGATAGGTAAAACTCCGGGTTATGGTAAATGGCCTGGGCACATATATCGGCAGTTAATCCGTCTGCCCCGGGTGCCTTTTTGGGATTAAACCGGTATGCAGCTTGACGTAACTCTAGGGCAGTAAAGGGCGGGTCGTCGTTCCCTAGCAGAGCGAGTTTACTGTTTAATTTGTCCGCCTGCTCACGAATTGCCCTGTGTCCTCGGTCGTCTCCCATGGCACTGTCTTCGGGGTAAAATGTTTCCGCGAGTAGCACAGCGGATTCACGGGGCCCCAGTACCACTCCCTTGTCAACCATAGGCTGATCCTCGTCCCGCTTCTTCGTCCGTCCGATGACCCGGTAGATCCCCTCCCAGACTCCTTCACGATCTTGCTTACCGCAAAACTCCTTCCAGCTCCTTGTTTTCGCGGCGCTGATCTCCATCTGATACTTCTTCTTGGCTTGCAGGTACTCATCGACCACACTTCTCCTACAAGACTGCGGCGCGCTACGGATTCTTCTCTTCTTCGTGACGACTCCACGCTTCAGGTTGGCGAGCTCTTCAGACCACCAAGGTAAGTTTACTTTATTTTTCTGACTTAATTGCGGTATACTGTGTTTGCATGCCTCTACTACTGTGTTATTTAATGTGTTTACTTTATTTTCCAGGTCCGTCGTGTCTGTCAGTTCTTCAATTACGTCCGTGGTAAGTCTGTTTTCTAGCATAAGCTGGTCCACTTTCTCACGAAAGAGATCCCAGTTTGCTTTCTTCGTATTGAAGATGCGTGTTGTTCTGGCCATGCAAACACCGTCAAGCCGTTCATTTTGGATGGAAAAAAGAATGGTGTTGTGGTCAGAGCACGTCACTCCGTCGTCTACCCTCCAATCGCGCACGAAGTTGAGAAGGTCCTTAGTGCATACCGTGATATCCACAAAACTCGTAAGGGTCTTGTCTCCACGCACGGTGTCGAAGGTTGGAGTGTTTCCTTCGTTGAGCACCTGCAAGTCAAGCTCGTTCAGGAGTCCTGCCAGCCTCTTACCCCGTCGATCTTCAGTGGGGCTACCCCACCATGGACTCTTCGAGTTCACATCGCCGCCCACTACCATCCTCCGGGTTCCCAAAGTTCTCGCGATTTCTCTAATTTGTTCCATGTAGGGCTCCAGGTCTTTGTCGGGTTCTAAGTAAAGGGAGACGACTACCAGAGCGCTAGGTCCCCGTCCCAGTTTAACTACCACCAGATTGTCGGTGGTATATTCCGGTACTATGATGGCTTGTACCTTCGAATCAAATACGGCTATTGCCGCTTTGGCTGTAATTCTGGTCTGACCAGTGTTTTGGTAAACTCTAGCGCCCCGATAGTCCCTCACCTTGCCCACATTGCCTACGTAAGGCTCTTGGAGTAGAGCGAAAGCCGCACCTCTCTCGCTGGCGTGTTTGAACAGCTCGTTCGTTGCGAGCTCCATCCTTTGGAGGTTGGCTTGCATAACTCGGTACGACTTCCGCTCCTTAGAGACCGCTTGGTTGCCCGGGGTGCCCTTAGCAGTAAGCGACCGAGGCTCTAGCTATCTCCTCCCACCTGCTGCGTATTGGGCACCTGCTGTCGAAGGCGTTGTGGTCTATGTCCACCTTCTTCGCCCTCCTGCAATTGCAGCAAGTGGGTGGTGCTCCCGCCTTGAAGTCCGGACATTCGTACTTCATGTGGGGGTCCCCACAGTGGCTGCACTTCGGCTGCTGCTGCGCTTCAACGCAAAGCCTTCTCCCGTGGCCGTAGCCCAGGCATAGCGAACACTGCACTAACGGCGATCTATCCGTTACGTGGAGCGTCTGCAGGTCTACTCTGACCATTCCGGTCTTCGTCATGCGCTGCCACAGCCTAGGCGCCACCCTTAAGACAACCCTATGGGTAAGGGGGTTTCTTCCCCTTATTTTGTAGGCTGCCGTCATCTCCTGCTCTTCTTCTGTTAGCCCTTCAAAGATCTTCCGATTTTGGTTCTTCAGGGCCTTGAAGAGTTCGTCGTCGGTGTGCACCCTTAGCACACCGGTGATCTGGACTAAGGGATTCTTGTTTTTAACATCCTCTACATTGAGGTGCTCGCTCTCTTTCAGCTTGTTCTTCACTTTCTCTCTGTCACTAGCTGTTTTACAGCCAATGATTACCTTCCTGTCCCGCCCTTTTCTTACACGCTCAATTTCGAAGTCTCCTTCTTTTGCGTTCAGGACTCCTCTTACCTTATCGAGCACCTCATCTCCGGATATCTCCTGGTCCTTGTCGGTGATTACTACCGAGTGTAGTGTTGGGCGCTCAGTTGCTCTTGCCCCCTCCTTCCCTGACACCACACTGGCGTAACTCATCCGACTTTCCCTTAGCTCCTCCCTGTGCCTATCAATCTCCCCCTGAAGGTCCTTGATGCGCATGGTACTATCCCTCATTAGGGCTGCATGCTCTTCTAACTTGCGCATCAATTCCTCCTTCCCTATATCAACCTCGTTCCTGTTTTCTTCCAAGTCTATTTGGACTTCGGTCCCTTGTTCCCTGTTCTGAACGCCTTTTCCCTCTTCGTTTCTAAGCTCACGCATAGCTTTTTCACCTTCTCGTACTATTACATATAGTCTGTTCACCATCTCTTCTACCCCTCTCTTAATCTCAGTTTTGAGATTGCGTGAATCTGATAGATATTTATCTATCTTGTCGACGCATGCCTTAGCCTCAGTTTCCCTACTAGTACATTTCCCTTTTAACGGGGAAATGATCGGAGACCTAGCCAACTCGCGGGTTGGTCCCACTGCTGAGGTTGAGGCTATACCAGCTGTTTCATTTGCCTTTGCCCTAGTATAAGTCCTATTCAGACACTCCATAGGCTTCCTGTTTACTTCGGCCGTCACCTTTGCTGTCTTTTTTGGGGGAGAGAATTTTAACGTCACCGCCTTCTTCGTGGGGGGTGGACTCATTTTCCTTCTTTCTTCCCCTAATGCGTCAATTTGGCCTCTCACTTCCGCTGTGGTCATCATCTGGGTTCTTTCCCGCGGAGAGACAGTCTCCGCTTCGTCGTCACTTGTGCTACCACGTGTACTACCCGACCCCGTCAGTGGCTTTTTCGGCGTCCTGAACATCTCAGGAGAGAGTGTCGTCACACTTAAGATTGCTCAATAAAGCAACTATGCTATCTGTTACCACAATAGTGATACACAGAGTTAACCTATGCTATGGCCAATAAGCCTTGTCTTAAATATATTATAGTCAAAATAGTAAAAAGTAGAAATAAAACAACACACTAATCTTTATTTTTGTTCACAGGTATTCCTGCAGTCAACTTATCTCCACCCCGTGGAGAGTCACAATTAAACAAGATAAGTCAATATTATTACAGAAATTTCTATGCCTAAATAGGCAGATCAAGGTCTTAGTCTTACGATTTACTATAAACTTATATACTATTTACCTATATACTATTCTTAAACTATTTTGTTCGCTCAAACACTTATTTTTAATTCTTTTTTCTGTTTCAGGTCCAGGGGAGGAGCGGGAAGGCGCCGGGAGCCGGGAGGTGGACAGATGGAATCGTCGCGTCAACACGAGTTCAACGACACCTCGCACGCCGGGATTGGTCAACAGGACAAGGAGTTACAGGTAAGTATGGATAGGGGGGGAGCTAGAGGGGGGGGAGGTAAGTAGATCGACAGATCTCGTCGTCCCGGGTTGAATGATACCAGACTCGACTATGTTAGCTTTGAAATTGGCTGAGAAACAAGCTGCGAAGTTTTGTCCCCGAAAATCCGGATGAAACTTCGCAACTTTCAAGTCGTTGTTTCTCACTCAATATCACTGCTAGAAGCTCGAGCTTGGGCTCAAACCTCTCGCCTCGGCAAGATCTGTCGACTGAGTCGAAAAAACAGGCTGAAATTTTTGAAATTTTTTGAGACCTAAAAATGGGTCCGGCAGGTGCTCCTGATGCTGGGGGCCACTCCTGAGGAAACCCGAGCTTCCTCAGGTAGATATTTACTGAGTTATAGGAAATTTAAGATTTCCAAGATGGCCGCCAAGAAAGTTTGGTCGCCCAAATCTCAGCAACCAGGAGGCCTACTGTGCCCGTGTTTGGGTTTATTGGGATGCCCCTGGCCTAATCTAGGTCCTAAACCTATTTTTACAGGTCAAAATTTTGGGTGCAATTTTTTGGCTCGGTCCTATAAAGAAAGCTATCCTAAGACCCACAGTCGAAGTCCGGAGTTTCTACGATGGATAACGGCTGAGATTTTGGACTTTAAAGAAATCCAAAATGGCGGCCGAACTGTCAAACTCCGGCGGGAAATCGCCGTAACTCCCTGATTATATGTCCGATTTGGACCGGACTTGGACTGTAGTGTTGCCCGCTGTCTTCTCCACCCCGCTAGGGGGGGGGTTTGTACAAAAATTTTCTCGCCTGTTTTACAGGCTAGTCAGTCGCTAAAGCCTATCCTAATGTTAGCAGTCAAAATCCCGCCGCGCTGCGTTAAATAATGGCCGAGAAAACAAGATTTTAAAATTTTCAAAATGGCGGCGGCCCTTAGCCAAAAAACACCAGATCGCAATTTCTCAGGTTTCTATGGGCCGAAACCGGTCGAGCTTGGGCTCGTCTTAAAGCTCTCGGCGAGATCTAACTACCTACTGTTCTACTTACTAGCTAGGGACTCTATTTACCTATTTATTTAAGTTTTAAGCCAAAAAATTACGTATCTTGGAAAGTATAAGGCGTAAAATTTTCAAAAAATTTCTAAAATATGCCAAAAACTTTGCTCTATTTTCCCCAAAATTTTGTTGATTTTACCCAATACTAAAAAATAATAAAAACTTAAAAATTTTGAAAATTTTGGTTTTTTGATTTTTAAAAAATATTTTCCCTAGATCAAAAATCGGTTTTCTATGCGGGCAGGTAGAGCTGCCTGCCGCGCACAATACTGCAATTTTGAAACCCACGCGTCACTTATACTTTCCGAGATATTTATAAAACAATTTTAAATTTCTAATATGAAATAATTAAAAACTATTATACCTAAAATTATTCTTGGACCGGAATTACACTTCGCTCGAAGAGGTCTTCAACCAGTCCTAACCTAGGCTCAATTGCTCCAAAGATGGCGGAGCAATTTCTAGGTTAGGAACTTGTTTTTTTGATGGTGGTTCCGCCGGGTTTGCTCCGATGTCCGCGTGTGAGGTGTCAAACGACACGTCTCGGCGATCCCCCGGTGGCTACCGCGGCGGATTTTCAAGCTCCAAAGAAATTTTTTACACTAGACTCAAAAAACAAAATTTGTCCGAAAAATTTCTCACTTTTTAATTTTTTGCCAAGTAACTATAATGAAATCTAAGATTGTATCTGGGCACTTTAACTTAGTTTTTGGTGCTCTATCTATACGTATTTTTGATTGTAGAATCGGTCCATAAATCACGATTTTCACCCCACGTTTTTTCACTTTTCACTTTGTAACTTTGTGAATGGAGTTGGAATTCCGACGTTAGTATTTTTGCCAGGTGGGGGCACCTGGGCCCCACCAAAGCCGCCGATAAAAACTGGGTGTCGTCGATTTAGTTTCCGAGATTTTAATTTTTGAAAATCCAATTTTTAGTTTTTGCACTATAACTTTTTAGTCCGAGTAGCTACGAAACTGGTTTTTGTATAGGCACCTGCGCCTCACTTTCCCGCACAATTCGGTACTACACACGGCACTGTACGGTTGAAAAAACCTATTTTTCTGAATTTTTTAGTCGGGAGCTTAGGTCAAATCGACTGTTCTCGAGCGCGGTTCGAGCAGAACTGGTTAGGTTACAACTTATAGAATATGCCAAAATACAATTTCTTTACTCTGTATCTATATCTACTATATATTTATGATTTATTTATATGTGAACTATTTTAACTCTATTTTGTATACAATACTATCTTATTTATTTAAATTTAGAATTTTGTGTACATATGTGTTCGTAGTCTTACATTTTGTGCCTTCTATTTTGTTGATATCTTATATTGTCTGCTGCTGTGCTGCAGTATCCAGTACATACATACTTTGTAGTCGCTTACTTATTTAAAACTAGTTATATATCTATGTTTTATTCTATTACTAACGCTATCAGTAGATATACTGCAGTATATTACTGTAGTGTTATTTAAGTACTACTTTGTATTACTCTATCCTATTGCTGGTCAACACACATCTATATACTAACTTTGTTCTTTTTTTTTTTTTTTGTTACAGGTCACGACTACATTCCGGGGTCCTACGGTATGGTAAGTATTTTTATTGTTTTGTGTTAATGTGTTTAGCGAGTTAGGTTAGGTTTTTTTTTTTTTTTTTTTTTTTTTTTTTTTTTTTCAGCTTTTCTAGCTCAGGCGAACGAGATTGCCCGAGTCAATTATGTATTTTTATTTTTGCTTTATTTGGTCACAAACATGCACTACTCTTACAAACTACGTATTGGGTAAATAAATTTTTACTATTTTAGGAATTTGGTTGGAGTTGGTTTGAGTTGGTTTAGATTGGTTTGGATTGGATATTAGATAGGGTCGCGTTTTTGGTCAGATATGGTTAGGAAATTTAGGGAGGGACGGGTAAGGGTTGTTTTGTTTATTTATTCATTTATTTTACCTTTATTTAGTCTACTTGTACAACTTATAGAATATGCCAAATTACAATTTCTTTACTCTGTATCTATATCTACTATATATTTATGACTTATTTATATGTGAACTATTTTAACTCTATTTTGTATACAATACTATCTTATTTATTTAAATTTGGAATTTTGTGTACATATGTGTTCGTAGTCTTACATTTTGTGCCTTCTATTTTGTTGATATCTTATATTGTCTGCTGCTGTGCTGCAGTATCCAGTACATACATACTTTGTAGTCGCTTACTTATTTAAAACTAGTTATATATCTATGTTTTATTCTATTACTAACGCTATCAGTAGATATACTGCAGTATATTACTGTAGTGTTATTTAAGTACTACTTTGTATTACTCTATCCTATTGCTGGTCAACACACATCTATATACTAACTTGTTCTTTTTTTTTTTTTTTGTTACAGGTCACGACTACATTCCGGGGTCCTACGGTATGGTAAGTATTTTTATTGTTTTGTGTTAATGTGTTTAGCGAATGAATGTGTTTGCGCTATGAATTCGTGTTTGTATGGGTTTGCCGGGTATGTGTGTTACAAACAAATTGCTTTTCCATTAAAAGCCGTTTGTTTTGGTGTGTTTGTACCGTGTTTTATGGCTGTTTATTGTTCTGTGTATTTTGTTTGTTGTGTGTGTGTGTGTGTTTTTGTTATTTGTGTACGTGTTTGGTGCTCGTGTTTGCCATGTGTTGTTGCATGATTGTGTTCTAGTGTGTTTGTGTGTTGCGTTATACTCCGTAGGCTCCCTTCTCCATCTAGTCGTCATGGGTGTTATTTGGTCCCCACAAGAACATGCATCGCCTTTTGTTAGGTGGGTCCAACCGGTCACGCGCAAGATAGTCGAGCCGTAGACCGTACCTGGCTGGCTGGTCCTATGACACATACTTTTCTACCAGTACTATTGTTTCGTGTTTTCTCAGCCAGGCACGGTTTCCGGCCCATTACTATTTTGTCGTCCCGGTGGCACATCTATTCATAGGCGACGGTTGCGCGCACTATTGCATCCCACCTCGCTCTTATCGGACATTCGTCACTAAAGGCGTTGTGCCCCATATCCGTTCTTCCCATACGGACACAATTTTTGCATCTTGGTGGCGCGCCAACAATGCGCTCCTCGCATTCATTCCTTGTGTGTGGGCCTCCGCAATGACTGCACATTACCTGGGATTCGGCACACCGCTTTTTGCCGTGGCCGAATTCCAGGCACATGGTGCATTGCGTCAATGGCGACCGGTCCGTTACCTGCAAATTTTGCAGGTCAATTCTTACGTTCCCAGCCTCGGTCAATCTCCTCCAGATGGGCGCTGTCACCTTAAGGACCACTTTGTGTGTGTTCGGGTTTCTTCCGCGAATCTTGTACGCGATCTCCATACCTTCGTCGACACCCTCAAGGCCCTCAAAAATCGATCTGTTCTGATTCCTGAGGGCCCTGAAGATGTCTTCGTCAGTATGGATCCTGAGTACCCCCGTTATCATTACCATTGGCTGTTTATTGGCAATGTCCTCTGCTGTTAGGTCCTTTCTCTCCGTCCTCAGCTTGCACTTCAGCTTCTCCCTTTCCTCCGCCGTCCTGCAGCTGATGATGACCCGCCCATCTCTAGTTTTTCTTACACGCTCGACCTCCACCCCCCCTTCCATGGCGTTTAGCGCCGACCTTACGTCCATGAGGGTTTCACTGGCCATGCGGTCCTCTTTCTTGCTAGTAATAGCTACGGAGTGCAACGTTCGGTAGACCGGTGGTTTACCCCCCGGCTTTACCGCCGCCACACTCGCGTAGCTCGGCTTCGGAACATTTTCCACACTGGAGCCTGCTTTGCATTCGTGAATAATCTGTTGCAGATTATTCATGCAATCCAGGCTTTTCTGCAGAAGCGCTGATTGTTCCTCCATCCTATTTGCTAGCTTCGACTGACCTTCCTCGATCCTTCGGAACCTTTCGTCCTCTTCTTCTTTATCCCTAGGCAATGGTGCTGGATCCTGCGGTTGGGCTTCAGTCTGCACTTCTCTGCAGCTTGTTTCCCGTTGACTTTGTTCGCCTGAGTCCTTCCCCATTGCCGTTATATGCTTTAAAGCATCCCCAAGCGCCTTGTCTGTGTGTTTAAGCAGGACGAACATACGACCCACCGCGTATTGCACGCCCTGCTTAATTTCTGTTTTCAAGTTCCTCGAACTGGTTATATGTTCTCGGAACTTTTCAAAACATTCACCGGCCTCCTGCATCCTACTCACTCGCAGCTCCTCATGCTTTCTGACCGCTGGAGGTGTCTGCTTCGTGAAAGTCTTGTCTTGCTGTTCGTTACTGGGGCCTGCGTCTGGTTGTGCTTTTTCTTGCGCCTGCACTTGTGCTTGCGCCTGCACTTGTTCTTGCTCGACTACCTTGGGGGGCGGGGAGAATCTTAGGGTTACCCCTCTCTTCTTTTGTCCTTGTTTGGAAGTTGTGGGGCTGGGCGGTGTTACCGAGATCGATTTTAAGGGCGGCAGTCCCTTTTCCTTTCTTCTTCTAGCTATTTCCTTGTCCATCTCCTTATCCCTCACCTTGCGCTCCGCATAGGTGGTGTATTTCGGGAGTGGACGCGGTGATGGAGACCGATCGATCCCGAGGGACCTCCTCTTCTCCCTTCGCTCCTTAAGCAGCTCCTCGAGAGGGCTGCCTGACCTTCCCGCTTCAGCCTTCTCCACTACCCTCGTCTGGATGTCTTCCCAGGTGGGGTACTCGTTCCATTCTTCCCTTTTAGTTTTTGCCGGTGTTCTAAACATCCTGCTATTGTCGGGGGGTAATTTGTCCTAAAACGTGTACTTACACTAAGGTGGGTCCTACTCTATTCGATTGGCGCAAGAGCACCAAATCGAAGGGTCAATTTGGTAAAAATAAAGTCAATAGTATGTATTGAACCAGTCAATAGGACAAAATAAAACAGATTGAATACAATTTATTTGTCAGAATATCAACTAAAACTAACTTATACTAACTACAATTTTTTATATTGCAGGTTCCTAAGGAGGTGTCGGGAGCGGAATCAAGGAAGGGTAGGTATGGTAAAATAAGGTAAAAGGTATGTGTAGAGGTAAGGTAATAAGGTATTGGTAAGGTAACGGTGAGGTAAGGTAAGGTAAGGTAAAGGTAAAATAAGGTAAAGGTAAAGGTAAGGTAAGGTAAAGGTTAGGACCAGGTAAGTATGAGGTATAACAAGGTAAGTATACAAGGAAGGTGAGTATTGGTGTTTTGAGAGACGAGTGTGACTGGATTTTGAGCGTGTGTGAATGTTTTGGAACTGTGTGGATTTACTGCAAGATGATTGTATGAATGTTTATAATCGAGGTAAGTGAGGTGAGTGAGGTAAGTGCAGTTTTGTATGCGGTAAGTGTACTGAATGCACTAATTTTGACTGTGTATGTGTGAGAGAGTGAAAGAATTTGTAATTGTGTGAGGTAAGTGAGGTGAGTGTAAGGAATTTCACTATTCCACCAGGCCCAGTTTGTTGGTCCCGGGAAGCCGATTCTGGAGATACCAAACTCGGCTATCCTAGGCCCAACAATGACCGAGTTACGGGTGGAGTAGTTTTGAGGGGTAGGTAGGGGGCGGGGAGGGGTTCCTGCTATTAGGTCTCAGAATTCCGAGTAAAACGAGCCCAAAGTCGAGTATTCTACTCCCTATATTCTCCGCGTAGTGGAGGTCCAAATTTCCAGAAAATTTTCTGGAGTGTCTACCTGGATTTTTAAAATCCCTTTTCTAAGTCAAATATTGCCCTAATGGGGCTGTGTTTGGGCTCGCCGTACAGGGCTTTTCGAGATCTATCGATCTATAGTCAAATATCAAACAAAAAGTTTTTTACCTAAAAGTTAAATTTTTTGGGCAAATTCGTTAGCCGGGGGGTCCCTTTAGCTAACAAAGGAAACCGCTGTTAAATACGCCCAATAACGACGGAGATATGGCCACTTGAAAAATTTCAAGATGGCGGCCAGTCACTTTTTGAAACCAAATATCTCAGAAACTATGCTTCGTAGACTAGTCGTGTTTGGGTTTGCAACGCTTCCCCAAGTGTCCTCTACCTATTTAGCTACTCAGCTAGAAGTCAAAAAACTTCGCGTTTTTATTGATAAATATGGTGCTCCTTATGGAGCCTATGTCACCAGTGAAAACCCCACTACCGTGGGACCTATAGTTTCCGAGATACAGGCGGTCAAAAATTTCCAAGATGGCCGCCTTGAAATTTTAAACTCTTAAAACTCGACCGTTTCTGGTCCAATTCTGGTCAAGTTTGGGTTCTCCTGGGAGCCCTCGACGAGATCTAGCCCGCAAGATTTTAAAATCTTGTCCAATTTTCGATGTCCACTTTTTGGTTGGATCAGATGGTTTAAGGGCTGCCAAGTCCACCAAACGAAACCGCTATTTTCTAGGCCCAATAGTTTCCGAGAAAATGAGAAAATAAAATTTTCAAGATGGCGGCCGAAAAATTTGAAAATCAGTTTTCTCGGTCCCTATTGGGTCCAAAATGGCCGAGTTTGGGCTCTAAGAGTAGGGAATCCTGTTGCGCATCTATTGGTAATTATCGATTTAATTTTTTGATTGTATTTTTGTAATTAAATTGAAAAAACTACTAAAAAATCCCTATTTTCTACACTATTAGTCCTAAAATTCTGAAAAAATGGTCCAGCCCTGTCGGATTCCCTGCTTTTTTGAGTCTATATGTAAAAACACAAACTTTTAAAAATGGCGAATTTTTATTAATTTTAAACCAAAAACTCAGTTTTTTGGGGATGTCCTAAAATTTTCTTAAGGAAATTTTTTTACAAAAAGTATAGCCAAATAGAGCTCCTCAAGGGGCTTCGTTGAGACCCAAAAACCGATTTTTTGGTTTATAAACTACTAAACTACTACCTTTAAATTGAATTTTCTTATAATTTAAATAACTAAAAAACTATCTAACTTAAAATTATATCTCTTACGGTTTCCTACTGTGTTCACGCTTTTCTACAGCCGTAGTATTCTATCTTGAGTCCAAGTCTTGTATTCTTCGAGATAGTATTTTCGTAAAAAGTGGAAAAATCCCTGTAATTCCGGAAAAAGAGGTGGCGCGTGGGATTGCTGGGTGTCAAAAGATACGTCTCACTGAGACCTATCTGCCCGCAGGATAAAAGGGGCACCTCATCGATCTTCTTCCGGAGTTACAATTTTTTGAAGTTTTCTCCAAAGTCCAATTTTTCAGGTTTTTGGCCCGTAGCTTCCTGGTCTTGTGTCCGATTTCGGAGATAGTTATTGAGGTTTTGTTCAGCACGTCGCCCCGCGTCGTTAGAGCTGTCAACCACCGGGATCCGATGTAAATTGGCGAAACCGGAAACACGTGCTGGCCACGTGCCGGACTTTCCCACGCCTATATCTCGGTGGTTTCTTGAGCGAAGGAAGGCAAACTCGGTGGGTAGTTGCGGGCCTATGGGGCCCTTCTGGCGCCGATAAAAAATCCCCCCCTTATCGATCTAATTATCGAGCGCCGACGTGAAAAGTAATTTTCGAAACGGTTTTTCGTGTCCCACCGTTTTTCCCGAGTAGGTACAAACGCACTCTCACTTCAGGCACCTGCGCCTCACTTCCCCGCACAGTTTGGTATATCGCACGATGTTCTAACTGCGAAAAAACCTATTTTTCTGAATTTTTAAACGCGGAGGAGGTAAAAAATCGACTGACCGGGAGCGCGGTTCGAGCGGAACTGGTTAGGTTAGGTTTTTTTTTTTTTTTTTTTTTTTTTTTTTTTTTTTTTTTTTTTTTAATCGCCGTCTCTTACACTACTTTTTATTATTTTACATTTACTTTTTTAATTCTTATTTTCTACTACTACTTCTATTTATATATACATTTATTTATCTACATATTATCTTCTATGACTTATTCTATTTATTTATCTACTGTTCTTACTTAGCTATATTTTGGGTTTCATTTTCTTACTGTCTATATAATTTAAAGCTATGTTTACATATAACCCACTATATGTCTATAGCTTTATTTGTTGACCCGTTTCTTTTGACTGCCTTTCTTACGATTTTTATAGCGAAGTTTATGAACCCCTCCAACAGCTTTTTACTTAGCAGCTCCTGTACATTTTCCTTCCTGATTTGAGTGCGCAGAAGAATCTCCGCGTCGTTACGTTCCGCGGCAAAGAGGGGGCACTCGAACAGTACGTGCAGGGGGGTCTCTGGTACTCCAGGTTCACAGACACACGATGGGTCCTCTTTCAATTTGAAGCGATTCAAATATTCGGAGAACCCTCCGTGGCCTGTGAATATCAAGGTTGCTCGGGTTTTTCATCTTTTTGGGGGTTTTATATTTTCTCTTATTCTTTCATTTTTTTCTTTATTTTATTTTTATCTATTTCTTTTTTATTTCCTTTCTCTTTTTTGTTTATCTGTTTATTCTTTTGGTACTTTATTTTCTAAAAAGGGTTTACAAATTTCACTTAATTCTATTACAATTTTGTTACATCTACTTTTACATTTTACTAGAAATTTTCGGTCTAATATGTTACATTTTTTATTGTTACTAAATTTTGATACATTTTGCCTAAACTGAACTAAAAGTATTTTCTAAACAGAGGTTTTTTTATTTTACTATTTATCTCCTATTTTTTATTATGTAAAAATATACAGGCACTTTCTTCCTATTCATTTATTGCTCTGCAGCAAGCTTCTTAAATTTATCCTATTATATATAATTCTATGTTTTCCTATTGCTATTTTACTATCTATACTATTTTCTATCTATTTTTGTATTTTTGTCTTTTTTGTCTTGGGTTATATGCTATTTACTTACTTACTATTTATTTATTGTGGATTAATTATATATGCTTAAATATATAATAATAACACATGTTATGCATCTATTATCTTATTTCTGCTAACCACACTCTTAACTACTTTAATACAAAAAGCTATAAAAACCTCGACGTTCTTTTTTGCCATTAATTCGTGCATGTTTTCATGGCGGATTTCTACACGAAGCCTGCTTTCGCAGTCATATCTCTCCCGGGCATATACCGGACACCAGAAAATGAGATGCGGGATATCCTCTTGTTGGTTGTCATCACAGATGCACGAGGGATTCTCTTTGCACCCGAACCGGTTCAGGTACTCCGAGAATCCCCCGTGCCCCGTAAACAACTGAGTGTGCAGATCGGTGAGGCCGATCTGCCTAACTATCTTGAAGGCCCGCGTGACTTCAGGGAAAAAGAGTTTCGTAACGGATGCCGTTGACTCTTGACAGTATCTCCGATTCCATTCGTCAACCGTTCCCATGCGGAACTGTCGTTTGACGAAGGAAACCGGACACTTGTCGTAAAGCGGCTTCACTTTCAGAGAAAGTGCTGCCGCTTTCGCCAACTCATCCGCCCGCTCGTTTTCTCTGACGTCAACGTGGGCCTTTACCCAGTACAGGCTCACCTGCTTCCCCTGAAGAACACACCGTCGTATGTTCTCCCTGGCCTCAAACGCTAGCGGATTTACTGAGCTCCAGCAGCACAGCGATTGCAACGCCGATCTAGAATCACTGTAGATGCCAAAGCTTCTTTCTGAGCGCTTCCAAGCCGACGCCGTAGCCTCACGTATCGCCAGTAACTCTGCCTGATAGACCGTGCAGTAGGACGCCAGCTTAATCTTCCGGCTTTTGGTCTCGACCTCATTATCCCAGAAGGATAATGAGGCTCCGACCTGGCCTTCGATTAAGCTGCCGTCCGTGAAGATACGCACCGCCTGGTGGCGTTGCGCATCCACCTGCTCCTGGTCCATCAGGCAGCCAAACTGTAACTCGATCTGTGAGGCCGGGTGAGTTGTGTTGGCGTAAGCAACTCGCATTTCCACCTCCCTGTCCCCAAGCATTGGCTGCTCTACCCCCCTCTTGGCCTCGTATAAGGAAGCTACTTCCTTTATACGGAGGTCAAGGGGGAGCAGACCAGCCAACGCCATTGCTGAGTTCAGGGAGACGGTCTTATATGCTCGACACATTTTCTGAGCGAATCCTCTTTGGACCGTGTTGAGTTGCTTACGCACACCCAACTTTGTGGCTGAAGGCGCCCAGACGCTCGCTGCATACAGGATTACTGGCTCCAGCACCGCCGTATACATAATCCTGACGACCTCGGGGTTAAGGCCCCAGGTGACCTTCGCGGCGCGCGATAACTGCTTGTAAAAACTGATTGCCTTCGCACATACGTTACGTATGTGCGAATTGAATGTTAGGCTGCTGTCTATGGTTACACCTAGGACTTTAACCTCCGAGGCCATCTCTATGCTGACCCCTCCCATGCTCAGTCTTGGGGTGTCATACTTTAATTTACGGGTGAAAGTGACAGCTTTCGTCTTGTGCGCGGCAAATTTCAGTTTATTACGGACACCCCACTCCTGAACATAGGAGAGAGCCGCATTAGCTCCTCTCTCAATGCTGCTGCCGGAGTCTCCATCGAACAACAAGACCACATCGTCCGCAAACGCCTGTACATAATATCCCCTCTCCTCGAGGCCTTTAAGAAGGGGATCGAGGAGCAGGTCCCATAGGATAGGCCCCCCTATGGATCCCTGCACGCAGCCTTTCGTGGTCTGTCTTTCCACCTCTTCTCCTAGGTACCTAAGCGAGACGCTGCGGTTTTCCAGGTAGCTGCCCAGTATCCTCTGGATGTTGCCTGGGCAGTTTTCCTCCGCCAACCGAACCCTGATCATAGGCCACCAAGCGCTGTCGAACGCTCCCTCTATGTCTAGTGAAACGAGTGTTATAATCTTCTTTTGTTTCAGCTTGCCGCGTATGCTGTTCACCAGATCATAGAGGGAGTCCTCCGTGCTTCTTTGGGGCAGGAATCCGTATTGGCGGGCGCTCAGCTTAGGCACGAGGTGCCACGTAAGTCTATTGATTATTAGCCTTTCGAGAATTTTACCCATCACTGGCAAAAGGCCGATGGGCCTATATGACTTCGGGTGTGAATAGTCTTCTTTTCCCGGCTTCCGGAGCACGACCACAGTCGCCCGCTTCCAGACCGCCGGGAAATGTCCAAGTGTAAGGCACTTATTCACCAGTGATAGGTAGAATTCTGGCTTATGGTAAATGGCCTGGGCGCAGATGTCGGCGGTCAACCCATCTGCCCCGGGTGCCTTCTTGGGATTGAACCGGTCTGCAGCTTGTCGGAGTTCTAGGGCAGTGAAGGGCGGGTCGTCGTTCCCTAGCATAGCGATCTCCTGGTTCATTCTAGCCGCCTGCTCCCGAATTGCCCCGTGTTCTCGGTTCTCTCCCTCGGCACTATCCGCGGGGTAGAAGGTTTCTGCGAGTAGTGCTGCAGATTCTCGTGGGCCCAGGACCACTCCATTATCCATCATAGGCTGATCCTCGTCCCTCTTCTTAGTTCTCCCGATGACCCGGTATATCCCCTCCCAGACTCCCTCCCGATCCTGCTTACCGCAAAACTCCTTCCAGCTTTGTGTCTTTGCGGCACTGATCTCCTTTTCATATCTTGCTTTGACTTGCAGGTACTCTTCGATGCAGCTCTTCCTACGAGACGGCGCGGCGCAGCGGATTTTCCTCTTCTCCGCGACGACTCCACGCTTCAGTTTGGCGAGCTCTTCCGACCACCATGGTAAGTTTATTTTATTTTTCTGTTTTATCTGCGGAATACTATTTTTACATGCTTCTACTAGTGTGTTATTTAATGAATTTACTTTATTTTCCAGGTCCGTCGTGTCTGTCAGTTCTTCAATTTCGTCCGTGGTAAGTCTCTTATCTAGCATTAGTTGGTCCACTTTCTCACGAAAGTGGCCCCAATTTGCTTTGCGTGTGTTAAAAATTCGTGTTGTCCTAATCATACATATTCCGTTAAGCGGCTTAATGTGTATAGTGAAAAGAATGGCGTTGTGGTCAGAGCTCGTCACCCCGTCGTCTACCTTCCAGCCGGTCACGAAGTTGAGGAGATCCGCTGAGCAGACCGTGATGTCGACAAAGCTCGTTAGAACTTTGCCTCCACGCACGGTGTCGAAGGTGGGAGTTTTCCCATCGTTGAGCACCTGCAAGTCCAACTCGTTCAGGAGTCCTGCTAGCCTCTTTCCTCGTCTGTCTTCTGTGGGGCTGCCCCACCATGGACTCTTCGCGTTTACGTCACCACCTATTACTATCCTCCGGGTTCCCATGATTTTAGCGATATCTCTAATTTGGTCCATGTAGGACTCCATGTCTCTGTCGGGTTCGAAATACAGGGAAACCACTACCAAGGCGCTAGGCCCACACCCCATCTTAACCACCACCAGGTTGTCGGTGGTGCATTCTGGTACGCTGACTACTTGTATCCGTGGGTCAAACACGGCAATTGCCGCCTTGATGGTTACTCTAGTCGGTTTTTCGTTTTGGTAGGTCCTAGCGCCCCGATAGTCCTTCAACCTTCCCGCTGCGCCTACGTAAGGTTCTTGGAGTAGAGCGAAAGCCGCACCTCTCTCGCTGGCAGTGTTGAACAATTCGTTCGTTGCGAGTTCCATTCGCTGCAGATTGGCTTGCATGACTTTGTACGGCTTCCGCTCCTTAGAGATCGCTTGGTTCCCCGGGGTGCCCTTAGCAATAGGCGACCGAGGCGCGTGCTATCTCCTCCCACCTGATGCGTATAGGGCACTTACTATCAAAGGCGTTATGGTCTGTGTCCACCTTCTTCGCCCTCCTGCAATTGCAACAGGTGGGTGGTGCTCCTGCCCTAAAGTCCGGACATTCATACTTCATGTGGGGGTCCCCACAGTGGCTGCACTTTGGCTGCTGTGCTTCTTGGCAGACCCTCTTGCCGTGACCGTAGCCAAGGCACTGCGAGCACTGGACCAGCGGTGACCTATCCATCACGTGGAGTGTCTGGAGGTCCACCCTCACTACTTTTGTCGTCGTCAACCGCTGCCACAGCCTTGGTGCAACCCGCAAGACAACTCTATGAGTTAGGGGGTTTCTCCCCCTAATCTTGTAGGCTACCATCATCTCTGTCTCTTCTTCCTTGAGCCCCTCGAAGACCTTGCGGTTCTGATTTCTCAGGGCTCTGAAGAGCTCTTCATCGGTGTGCACTCTCAGCACACCGGTAATCTGAACTAAAGGATTTTTATTGCGGACGTCTTCTACCTTCAAGTGCTCGTCTTCTCTAATTCTTTCCTTGAGCTTCTCTCTATCGTTGGCTGTTTTACAGCCAATGATGATTTTCTTGTCGCGGCCCCTTCTAACGCGCTCTATCTCGAAGTCTCCATCCTTCGCTCTTAAGGCACCGCGCACTCTGTCGAGCACTTCTTCTCCCGTCCTTTCCTGGTCCGTGTCGGTGATTACCACCGAGTGTAGTGTTGGGCGCTCAGGTGCTCTAGCCCCCTCCCTCCCTGACACTACACTGGCGTAACTCACTCGACTCTCCTTTAGTTCTTCCCTGTGCCTGTCCAATTCCCCCTGTAGGTCCCTAATGCGCATAGTATTGTCCCTCATAAGGGCTGCATGTTCCTCCAACTTGCGCATCAGTTCGTCCTTTTCCCTTGCAACCTCACTTCTATGTGCGTCTGGGTCAATTTGGGCTTCGGCCCCTGTGTCTATTTTTATTGTCTCCCTTCCATTCTCCTTTCCCTTGGTAACCCCGTTGTCCTTCACTGAGTCTAGCTCTTTTATGAGCTCCTCACACAAGTGATAAAGCCCATCCACTGCCGTTTGAACTCCCTGTTTGATTTCAGTTTTTAGGTTTCGGGAATTACCAAGGTGTTCATTGATTTTATTATAGAAGGCTTTCGCTTCCATCGCCTGACTTTTGTATTTTCCCGCCTTGGGCGGCGTCGTAAGGTCTTCTATTGCGGCTATTTGCGTAGCCGATGTCTTAGAAGTCGAGGCCTTCTCTTCCAATTTGGAATACGTCTTGTTCAGATTCCCAAGAGGTTTTGCAGCGGTCCCGGCTCCTACTGCAGTTGTAACCTTCTTGGGTGGGGGTGGAGGGGAATACCTAAGGGTCACATTCCTACCGAAAGGGTCCTGCTTCTCTCTTTCGCTTGTCTTCCCTGTCCCTTTCTTTAACGTCTTCCATTCACCAGAACTCCTGCGTGATTTAGGAGTTGTCGGGCTTGCCATATTTGGGGATTGAAAGTCCCCTTCGTCACCACTGCTAGCTTCCTGGTTTCTGGTTTCCTGGGGATCCTTAGGTTTTCTTGGTGTCCGAAACATGCCCGGAGAGATTCGTCAAATTTGTCAGAAAATTTAAAATTGCTCAAAAAAGCCGAGGATTTTATAACTAAATAACTACTAACACAATGGTGCTATGTAGTCCTATTACTATAAATATGGCCAATAAGCCTTGTCTTAACCTATAGTTTTGTCAAAATATAAAAATAATTGTTCCTACCTAAGTATTAATATAACTACTTTTAATTACAGATTTACTGCAGTCAAAATGTTCTCCGCACAGCGAAGAGTCAAAATAAAACACAGATAAGTACTTTTATTTTACACTTACTACTTGCCTGTACAGGCAAGGTCCAATTTTATATTACAATTCTAACTGTCACTTATCTACTAAATACTTATTAACTAACCTTATACTATAGTTTGCTCGAATTAACAATTTCTAATTTTTCTTTCTGTTTCAGGTCCGGAGGAGAGGAGGAGAGGCGCCGGGAGCAGGGGAGCAGCACAGGAAGAATCGCCGCGTCACCACGAGTAAGACGACACCTCACACGTCAGGATTGGACAGAAGATCAAGGAACTGCAGGTAAGTGAGATTAGGGGGGGGAGCTAAGGAGGGGGGGAGGGTCTCAATCGATGGATCTCGTCGTTCCGAGTTGGATGATACCAAACTCGACCACTTTAGCTTCAAAATTGGCTGAGAAATAGGGCCCGAAGTTTTACAACTTCCGGTCCGGACAAAACTTCGCGACTTTCAATTCGTTATTTCTCACTCAATATTGCTGTCAGAAGTACGTGCTTGGGCTCAAACTGCTCGCCCCGGCAAGATCTATCGATTAGAATCAAAAAATTGGACCAAATTTTTCACAAATTTTTCCGCTCAAAAACGAGTCCAGCCGATGCGCCAGGTGCTGGGGGCCACTCCTGAGGAAACCCGAGTCTCCTCAGATAGATATTCGCGGAGTTATAGGGAATTTAAAATTTCCAATATGGCCGCCACCAAAGTTTAGATGCTTATATCTCAGCAGCCTGTCGTCCGATTGCACTCGTGTTTGGGTTCGTTATTAAACCCCTGGTCTTGTCTATATCGTAGTACAGTTTTTTCACTGCCAAAATTTTTGCCCGTTTTTATCGCTTAGACTGATAAAGAACCTTGTTAGAACACCTAGAGTCGAAGTCCCAGTTCAATACGGTCAATAACGGCTGAGTTATTGGAGTTTAAAAAATTCCAAGATGGCCGCCCTTATGTCAAAGTGTGGAGAGAAACAGTCGCCACACGGTTGTTATTCGTCCTATTTGAACCGGACTTCGACCAGGGTGCTTGCCTATACCTTCCCCAGGTCACCCTGGGGGGGGTTTATGTCAAAAATT